>JACXGI010008489.1:0-33421 GCA_016801175.1 Esox masquinongy | reverse complement strand
GAACACAGTCGCTATCTCAGACTCAGATTGTGAAAGTGTGATATATGGTTATGAGAGACGGCTATCTACCAAAAGTAAATATGTTTTGGAACAATGTGGAAGTTACACTCCGGTCTCTTTTTCACCAAATTAACACGTTGTACTTTGTACGAGGTACATCCAAATGGTCGTTGAGGTCATGACATAGCATGGAGTGTGGTGGGGGGGGGGGGGCTTTTCTCTTTTGTTCTTTATTTTGTTCTTGATTGCTTTATTGTTCTTCAGTCAGAGGTGAAGGCAGATGACGTCACATATTTCCACCTGACCAATTGCTTATAGTTAGTGTTTTTTTCGAAAAGGAAATTATATCCAAGCTTAACTGTACTTATTTCTGCAGTTAAAGGTCAAACATCTCTTTAGAACATATTGATTGTCAATCATTGTCATCATTTAATGATGTAATGAAATCCATAGCTTAATATATGCTGCCAGCACCACCTTTGTCATTTTATTTAAAGCCACACATTGAGATCAAGAGTATGATGGCCCTTAACTAAAGCACTGGAAAAATCATCACAGTGTGTTCTTTGATACAGTTTCAAATGCAAATATGACTCAATTTCAAGTATGTTCAGAGAACTCAAATAATTACATTTCATAGTAGCAACACAGTCAAATGTATAATCTTGTTTTTCAGGGTTTAAAGAACAAAAGGTTTTTCCATATAGAAAGACTAGCTTGGCATACACAGGCCATATGTTTTGATTACAGCATTTTACTATAAAATTAATTAAGATTAATGTCCCAGACAATAGCCCATTGACCAAAACATAATAACACAACGTATCTATGAGTCATTAATGAAAAATTGGTGTGTAATCAGAGGTTTGTTATTAGCATAAAATAATCTAAAGCAGTTATAGTCTCTGACAACTCAGTCGAAAGATTTTATACGCTCATTGGACGGTTTATTGTGTACAGTTATTTCGTACCGGGTCAAACCGATTTGCCTCCAGAGCAGCCTGAACTCCTTAGGCCGTTGATTCTACAAGGTGTCGGAAATGTTCCTCAGGGATGTTGGTCCACGCGATGACTAGGGAATGTGAAGACTAGATGAAGTCATATCACGTATACATATACATGCAATGCATGTCCACGGAAGCCACTTTTTGTCTTGTCTGGTATATTTTGTACCAGTCATATGGTAGACATTAATGAAGACAGAGAAAGAAAAGCCCCCAATGGTTGTATTCACGCCTTATCTCTTGTTTGTGAAAAGTAAATACACTACAACATTAGTAGATCGTCATTTAGATTTATTTTCGTCATTGCTACTGCGCGAATAGGTCTTATGTAATAACTAGCAGCACTTTTTAACAAGGGATAGGTCCTACCATCTTTGTTTCACTTTAGTATTTGCTTCAGAGGTCGTAATCTAATTTACACTCCAATGATGCCCTTGGGACTAAATACTTAAAAGTCAATTGTTGTATCCAAAGACAAATATGCTGCATTCCTAACCGAACGGAAATTTAACAACATAAAAATGGTTTTAAAGTGTGTGATAGAAAAACAGTCATGTTTCCAGTCATAGTTTTCAGGTACAGACAAGGTGTTTCCAGTAGTAGTATTCAGGTACAGACAAAGTGTTTCCAGGAGTAGTATTCAGGTACAGACAAGGTGTTTCCAGTAGTAGTATTCGGGTACAGACAAAGTGTTTTGTGTTAGTAAATAGTCAAGACAATAGGCCTACAGCTTTACCACACAGAGTTTTTTTAAGTTGTTTTTTTAAATGTTATTTTAAATTTGGTGATGAATACAACGTAGTCAAAACTATAGCCTACAGCACTTGAAACATTTATGAAATTGATTCATCCATTTACAGAAAAATTTGCACTTATTCATTCGCTGTCTGTTTCAACTATCTAATCCTGAAGGACAGATGTGGAATTGAACAAATAGCAGAGAGGAACGATGTAAAAGGGAAAGTCAATTATATCTGTCTGCAGAGAAGGTTATTTTCGGAAAAACAGAAGGAAAGAAGGCCTTTACATTAAGGATGTCAGTCATGAAATGGCAAAGCTCTGGAGTACCTTAAATTACATTCTGTACTGACACTGAAACTTAGTACTAACAATCCTGGGTGGTGAATGGTTTGGATTGACAGTGGATGAGATTACCAAGGATTAATGTAAGCCTACAGGACAGTGTCGGACCTAGGAACATGGGAATGAAGCCAAAGTCCTTCCATAAACCAAGAATACCAAAGCATCCTCACACCGTATATATACACTTTTACACTGAACCTATTCATCAGGCCTGAAAATGTGGCATTTTCATAATTATTCTCTGTACCATACTAAATCATACTGGTCATCTCTTCTCAATGTTGTTTATGCTCCATGTAATTACAAAATTCCTAAAACAGAAAATCTTTCTTGGTGATTTTGGGCACCTTGTTTAGGTCTGTGACAGCAGGGTGTGGCGTTGAATAACGTTCTTTACACCACTACTCAGCAAAGCAGCCTTAATTTTAAACTTGAGCAAATCAGTTATAGGTAATAACATCATTTTGGATTGTTGATACAGTGGAAATAATGTTCCAGTGAATCTTTTCAGATACCATCCTCACTTTCCCCAAAGAAAACAGCAGACCTTAAGAAATTTGCTGAAACTCACCAAGAAATAATGCCTGACTTACCAAGACCAAGGGGAATAGAGGATGTTGAGAAGAAAACCACTTCGATGTTAAGTTTCAGTTGCAATTTTGAGAGTCCCAAAAGTGTTTCTGTGGATGCTCTACAAATAATCAACTGATTGTCAGTAACATTGTAACTACAGTTATTTCCAGAAATAATTGGCCATGGGCGTGCATGGATAAGTGTGGACTATTCCTTCATTATTTCTTCATCAATTAAGCAGGTAAAAGGTCTGGAGTTGATTCCAGGTGTGGCATTCACATTTGGAAGCTGTTGCTGTGAACCCACAAAATGCGGTCAAAGGAGCTCTCAATGCAAGTGAAACAGGCCATCCCTAGGCTGCTTAAAAAAATCTATCATAGAGATAGCAGGAACATTAGGAGTGGCCAAATCAACAGTTTGCTACACTCAGAGAAAAAAAGAATGCACTGGTGAGCTCTGCAACGCAAAAAGGTGTGGACGTGCATGGAAGACAGCAGTGGTGCATGATAGTAGGATCCTTTCCATGGTAAAGAAAAACCCCTTCACAACATCCAGCCAAGTGAAGAACACTCTCCAGGAGGTAGACATGTCATTATCCAAGTCTACCATAAAGAGAAGACTTCACAAGAGTAAATACAGAGGGTTCACCACAAGATCCAAACCATTCATAAGCCATAAGAATTGAAAGGCCAGATTAGACTTTGCCAAAAAACATCTAAAAAAGCCAGCCCAGTTCTGGAACAGCATTCTTTGGACAGATGAAACTAGGATCAATCTGTACCAGAATGATGAGAAGAAAAATGCATGGAGAAGGCTTGGAACAGCTCATGATCTGAAGCATACCACATCATCTGTAAAACACGGTGGAGGCAGTGTGATGGCATGGCCATGCATGGTTTCCAATGGCACTGGGTCACTAGTATTTATTGATGATGTGACAGAAGACAGAAGCAGCTGGATGAATTCTGAAGTGTATAAGGATATATTGTCTGCTCAGATTCAGCCAAATTCAGCGAAGTTGATGGGACGGCGCTTCACTTTACAGATGGATAATGAGCCAAAACATACTGTGGAAGCAACCCAGGAGTTTTTTAGGAAAATAAGTGCAATATTCTGCAATGGCTGAGTCAATCACCTGATCTCAACCCAATCGAGCATGCATTTCACTTGCTGAAGACAAAATTTAAGGCAGAAAGACCCACGAACAAACCACAACTGAAGACAGCTGCAGTAAATGCTTGGCAAAGCATCACAAAGGAGGAAACCCAGCATTTGGTGATGTCCATGAGTTCCAGACTTCAAGAAGTTGTTGTCTGCAAAGGATTCTCGACAAAGTATTAAAAATGAACATTTTATTTATGCTTATGTTATTTAGGGGACTGTGAGCCCCTGAAATAAGGAGACTGTGTAAGAAAATGGTTGCAATTCCTAAACGTTTCATACGATATTTTTGTTCAACCACTTGAATTAAAGCTGAAAGTCTGCACTTTGAATGCATCTCGGTTGTTTCATTTCAAATCCATTGTGGTGGCGTACAGAGCCAAAATTATGAAAATTGTGTCAGTGTCCAAATATTTCCGGACCTAATTGTATCTAGTAACCCTAACCTTTATCCTAACCATAAACCTTAACCTAAACCTAACCCTAACCTTAGCAACAAATTGCTTATCAACAGCTTTGAACAGATATTTCAAAATGCCGGTTACATATGTTGATGAGTATGAGTACGTAGACTGCAGGACATTCAAGTTTTCTTGGATCCATGGATGCACGTCTTCAAATGCAACCTCTTCCAAAACTCTTGCTTAGGAATCACACAATGATTTGAGTGGAAAATAGTTTTCAGCAGCAAGCATACACCACAATACATTAGCCATTAGTGCTAATTATTGAATAAATCCACAGCGGTTGACAATGGCAGTAGTAATTCAGTAGTGTTATAAACAGTAGACACATAGCATCGGCATTGTGTAGGAATTGTGAAAATGTAGGAATTGTGTAGGCATGTCTATGTTCTAAGTAGTAGGGCATACACATGCCTAAACTCTAAAAGAGTTTCCTGTTAAGTAAAGCAGAAAAATGCCCCCCCCCCAAAAAAACTAATGGTTTTTAGTACACATCTCAAATGCAGTCAGGTAGGAAATCCATTAGGTTTTATGCAGATTGTGTGTGCTTGGGATAATTAGTCATTCAACAGTGCATGGAGGGATATAACGTACACAATTACTAACACAATGAGCAAGAAACATCACAAAGAGTGACGGAGTGAGTTTATTTGCAAATATCTACAATTTTGATGAATAAAAAACATTACATTGACACACAAATAAAACAGTAACAAATGATGATGATAATATACATGGAGCCTTTACCATGGCCCTATGCATTAAAACTTCAGTCTGCAATTGCTACAACAATACAAATTAAAATGTAGGTATGTCGGTCTTGTCGCCAGAGGGCAACATAAATGGTAACTGATGGTAACTAATAGTGCATAGGACAAAGACTAAAAATTAGAGCAAGAGCGATTCATTGTGCTGCCGTCTTCATTTCCTGACTCCTTTGCGAAGATCTCCTGTCTCCTCCACTGTCCGTCTGCTGTTAAAAGTCAATGTTCTTGAAGTCGTCGGTACATCTGTACTTACTGCCCGTGTAGCCGGTGCAAACCAAGTGAGGAAGACACGGACACGTGTGGTGTTGCCTTTTTCCTGGATACGGCACCTTGATTAGAAAACATTAGTTCCTATTAAATTACACCCTCAGTTTGCTTGTAGCTGCCAGTCTGGCCTCTGGGAGATGCTAGAGCGTAATGGGTCAAGGAAATCCCTTCCAATGAGCCCTGCCTCCACCCCAGGCCATGCTGGCCAATGTGCAATGACCCATAGGATTCTTGGGCACACCTTCAATTGGTTTGAAAACAAGTCAATAACATCTGCAGTTATCAGCTTGCCAACCACTGTCAAGCAGCCAAGACCTTGATATCATTGTTATTTCAGTGAGTGTGTGTGTGCACACGCTCTATTGCAAGGATTACATTACATGAGTGAATTAGCTTGAAAAGGCACAATGGTTCAACAAAAACACTTCAGTTTCTTTCAAGGTGGGAAATATTTTGGCCAAGACACAAGCAGATACATCAGTTTAAGCTACAAGCATAGTGGGCCTAATGACGGCAGCCGTAGTACGTTGCTACCCTTTCCTTGTTTGTAAATGACCTCTTCCCATTTATCCAATTGCAGGTGTGCAAGGCAGTTTGAATGCCTGGAGTATTTAATGGACAAACATGCACAGCCAACGGGACGGCTGTGATTGACAATCAGAGTAAATACTTTTGACTGGTTGCTATCAAGCCACAGTAGGCTTTAACATAATACATTGTAGATGTTATTTGACTAATCTTTAGGCTACTAAGGGGCTAGTAGGTATATGACAGGGGGACCCGAGGGATATGACAAGTGGTTCAAGCACATGGTCCAGGCATCACCTCTATTCAATCACTGGACAAAACGTTATCGATGTAAAGTTTCAGGAGTTAATCCAGAGTTTACTTTCTGCCGCGTCTTCACTTGCCATTGGCTGCAATATGATATCGATGTGTGTCCAATATGGAATAAAACACTCTGAGTGGGGGATCCCCTCTTTTTCTCAGCTATCATCCCTCACTTCCTTGTATTGTTGTTTAGTAGGCCTTTATTAATTACACTACTGGCATGATTTAGTTAAATTGAGGGACCTAGAACATTTATTTTAGAATCGCATCCAACAACAGAACACTGAACAAAACATATGACATGTTTTAAATAGGCCGTTTACTACTACTACTTCTATTACTACTGTAGTACCACTAGTAATACTAATGAACCTAATTTCCCTAACAGTAGTGAACCCAATATTGCTTATTTCAGATGCGCCTCATGTGATGTTTAATACCTTCCCCCATCTCAAAATCTTCCAAATCCCAAATCATTCCGGAAATGTACACCTCCCCCCCAACACGCGTGTGTGAATGGGTGCACATGCACGCGTTTCCTTACCTTGTGGCTGAATGGGTGGCACTCGTCTCCCTCCACCCCTCGAGGTACACACATTCTCAATCCCCTGAGCCACAGGCTGACGGCACAGCACAGACCAAACCCACACTGTATATCTCTGTCACACGCCTGGGAGAGGAGCCGGGATGAGGAGGGGGGGGTGCATGTGTGTATATATATATATATATTTATATATATATATATATATATATATATATATAGACAGAGAGATACAGAGATAGAGAGTGAGAGAGTGAGAGAGAGAGGGAGCAAAATGCCCATTACATATTTTTTTGACCGGTACTAAACTTTGAAAGGCCACGGCAAAATGCTTTGTCTCACTTATGAAAGACGTGTTTATTTACAAGGAATGTTCTAAACTGTGTTCGGCTGCAGGTGTTCTGTTATATGAATTAGTACGATGGGACCACTCGTATCCCCTGGAAACAGGGTTACGAATCCCACCAGAATGTCTGTCTCCCTCTCTGACATCCGTGTCTACTGTCAATAAAAAACGATAACGTATTTTCTTAAAACAGCTGAACGATGAACATGCTGTCTCATGCAGTGCAAGCCTTTTAATTGCATCTATCGAGTTCAACAAGTATGGAAATGTATGAACATCAACGAGATATAAAAAAGCAGATTCTCAAACTATTGCAGTGCTGAAAATTAAGAACAGGCAAAAACTAAATCAATCGTCCATGCATTTCTCTTCATTTGAATTGCATCGGATGTCTCCAACTCTCTTTCCATAGGCAGCAATGTCACTCACCCCAGTGATAACAGCCCCTCTGGACCAGTTCAAAGAAACCAGGAAGACAAAGAGAAGTAGGACCCTGATCTCCATGGCCGAGCTCAGCAACAGGAGCACAGAATTCGTTGCCACTCTCCTCAAAAAACTCTCTCCTCTGCTATAGCACCCTTCAGCAGAGTAGCTTCTCTCGTTTCTCCTCGCGCCTCCTGTGAATCCTTAGTTTTATGTTCATGGGACTCCTTAGACGACGTCTGTCTTTATCTTCAGCCCTCCCACCCTCCCTCCCTCCCTCCCTCCACCCCACCGCCCCCTTACTTCCAGTGTTCACCTCCTCATGCCCCCCTCCCTTGTCTCCTCGGGTAGTCTGTCACCTCCTTCGGGGGGCTAAGGGAGTGAGGAGGGGATGATGGAAGACCTATCGCGATTAGGATTAGTTCCATTTAACTACCAGTCAATTCAAAAAGCAAATCAAACTCCAATTTAAATTGAAAAACTTTGAAATGAATTGGATCGGTACCAAATCCTGGTGCTTCCTATTGATCTTTCCCTGGTGTGTATATCTCTGTCTTCTGAGTAAATGCCCAGATCTGGCTTGATTAAAGACGCAGCCATTTTTTAAAACATGTTGTGTAATATGTTGTTTGTTTTTGTGTTATCTATAAGTTGAATCACTTTCATACCTCAGTTAGCCATGAAATAACATATTTCAAAATGAGTGGTTTTTATGACATAAATCGTCAATTTTCAGAGACCGTTTTTGTCTCGCAAGGACCAGTTTTACAACGAGTGGCCAAAAATCGCAGACTGCAGCTTTAATATAAGGTATTGATTGACATCCGAGACACATTTAGAACAGATAAACATAGTTATTTATTATCCTGGTCTTCCTGTTTGTCTGCGCAGAGGCGGGACCGGCCACACTAGAAAACCCCAAACTAGTAACCATAGAAACCTAATCTCATTCTAGTTCTATTCTATTTCCTATCTATTACACTTCTTCAGACTTCTCTGGTTGATATGTGGCCGACGTAATTAGGAGTGTCTGATAAATGGCCGACGTAACATGCAGTCTCTGGCTAATTTATATGAGACAACAATGCAATGTGATGTTGAAAGAACAGATTTCTTTGTCAACACACGGATTACTTTACTCATACTAAATATTTATACTTTAGATGCTCTTATCCTAAGCAAATTACAAGGAGTAATTGGGGTTAACTGCTTTGTTCAAGTGAAGGATGACTGACCTTTCCCCTTACTGGCTTTGAGTTTCGTCCCAGCAATCTTTCAATCACTGATCACATGTTCTAACCACCGAGCTGTCGGTGTCTGTCCGCTGTCCATAAATCTACTATGCTGAATTAACATAATAATTGACGATAATTGTCAGGGCAGGAGATGGCAAACACAACATATCCACATCAATCCACAGCCCCAAGACACAATGCGGGTTTCGAAGACTGTATCTCAATAAAGATGTGAAAATGTGAGGCAAAATCGGCGAGTTCAATGGAATATTGAAGCACAGCAATATTCATTCATTCATTCCATATGGCATTATGACACATTGTGAACTAAAGGTCAATCAAGGGACCAACTCCCCCCCTTTAGACACATGGTAAAGTGTTGATTGATACACTGTAACTGAAACCAGCCACATATGAAGCCCATTTATTTCCTCCACATATTTATTATATCTCCTCTTAATAGTCTTGTGTGTCTGTGTGCACGTGTGGGCTGAGGGGTTGACTGTGTGTGTGTGTGTGTGTGTGTGTGTGTGTGTGTGTGTGTGTGTGTGTGTGTGTGTGTGAGATGGACAGGGATGTGTCAGTGGGATATGCTAGTTTCTGATTTAGGGGGTGCCGATAGGGATGAGGGCAGTGAGGGAGCTGGAGGAGGGAAGGGAAGCAAAGAGGAAGTGCACCCTGTGGGTTAGTCAGCAACACATTACCCAGAATGCCGTGCGGCAGGTGATGGATTTCTCTGAAGGCCCCATGGCAACATAATTGCATTTCCAGTTTCTGCTGTGTCAGCAGTGGAGAAGTATCAGGCGGACTCAGACAGCGAGAGAGAGAGAGAAAGAGGAAGATAAAAAGAGAGGAAGAGAAAGACAGAGAGAAAGAGAGAGTAGATATCATCCACTGTGGTGAGACCTGTCATACATCACTGTAGCTGACCTGGCTGCCGGGGAAATGGGTACTGTCAATTAAGCAATAACAGAACAGAAATAAACCACAGATTTCAGCAATGTCCTAATTCTTATTCAGTTTACGAGGTAAGTTGACTGAAAACACATTCTCATTTACAGAAATGACATGGCAGCAACGAAGGTTCACTGCCTTGGTCGGGCACAAAACAACAGATCCATCACCGTGCCAACTCAAAGATTTGATTTAGCAACATTTTGATTACTGGTGAAATGCCCTAACTGATAGGCTACCCAAGATGCCATTGGAGTTGTTAGGTCTGAGCCTCTGAATTCATGATTTTGCTAGCAAATTTAACTAAACATTTTCTATTTTTAACCAGGTTCTCTTCCCCATTTTCTTGATATCCAACTCGTGTTTAAGACCCTGCTTCCTTGCTGCAAATTCCAACAGACTCAGGACAGTCAATGTTGAGATATGTGTCCCCTTAAGCACGTCCAATGCCATTCTGCAGTCCTTGTCAGCCACAGCAAATGCATTCTCTACAGTACCTCGACTGAGCTCACAAGGGCCCAGGCTGTCGCTAGGAGTCGCTGGGAGCTACAAGGCAAGGAAATGATATTCGGTAATATTGCTAAGTGTCCGAAAGACAGTGGCAGTCATATTAAACAAACCATCTTGAGAAGGATGTCAATTTTTGCACAGCAAAGAGATAAAATATCTTGAAAGGACAATATTCCCTAAAGTTTTGACACTTTTTATGAGTTAGGATATGCTCAGGTGCTGAGTGAACTACAGTGACAGCCTCTGAGACCCCTGTCTTTCCGACATAAGTTATATCTGATTGGAGAGCGTGTGACACACTGACCTATCTGCTGGAGGAAACAGTGCCTGTCTTTTGTAGCACTTCTTTCCATCACCATTTGTTCCATCTGCCAATCATAAGTCTCTGTTTCCCGTTTAAGTTTCTGTCTGCCTGTCTGAATGCATCTGGTTCAATTTTTGGCACATTTATTTTGCTTCCCTAGAAAGTGACTATGTGACAATGGATATGTCCAAAACAGAAAAAGAAACCACATCCAACGAATGGATATGAATGCATAAACCACAAATCTGTGAGGAATGTACAGTATTACTCTCAATCTAAGGCTTCACTATGGGTCAGCGCTTCAGCGTAATCTCGCGGAACACAGGACAAAAACGACATTATCCTGGCTTATTAAAGTCCTACATCAAAACGATGATGTATACAGTTGACTGCAGATTCTCCTCAGTAAAAGTAGACGTTTTATAATAATACTGACACAACTTAATGTCCAATAGAAATCTTGCGTTGACGTAGGCTACTGGTATGTATAGGCCACTCATCAATGTATTAATCGATTTGGATGTTTCTAGATTGTTTCCTATATTGATGTTCTTATAAAGATTCTATTATCTACGTGAAGGTTCAAAATGCTCAGTGCGAGTTCGTGAGTAAGCACGGAGGGAGCGACGTCGTTGCGTCAGCAGCAGCCCCGGTCACCCCAAAGACAGCTCGGCTGGCCGGCTTTGTCCAGACCGCAGATAAGATTCAGTAGCCTTTTTTCAGATTGTACCCAGACGGTTCTGCACGGTTGAATAGAGTAGATCTTTTTTAAAGCTCTGTGATAAGGACAAGTATTGGTTGCTCAGATATTATCCCTTATCCTGTCATAGATGTACCTAAAAGCCCTGTAAAGTAACTTGAAATGGCCAGACCATCACTGTCAGTGGAGATGAGCTTAATAAGACATCTCTGTAATACATACAGGCCCTATATAACATAAGTTTGTAATATAATATCTTTGGCACACCGAAGATAGGCAGATACTCTATGTCGCATTCAAATATTGATTTGTTTAGATTGAGGTGCTAAGAGAAGACCACGTGTTGTAAATTAAAACCGTGATGTACCGCCAATACATCAAGGTGGTTGACAGGATGGCCTAGAGCAAATCTCATTTTGCTTACTGTAGCAAAATGTATGCAGTGGCAGCCTGGACATAAATTATTCTATTTTTAAAGTGAGAGTAAAATGTGAGTTTAGAATCAGTTGCACCAAGCGAATCCCTCTACGATCTAGGCCAGTTTTGTTAATGTATCAATTTGGCCCAGTCGGTTATCGATCTGTAACTGATTTATTATCAATGGTGTAATGGTGAAAACAACATATGAAAATAGTATGTTTGAAGCCATTAAATGCAGCAATAAAATTCACAAATTTCAAAGAGAGCCTTTGCTTTCATTCCAATTTGTGAGACAGACCTAAACTAATACCAGGGACGCAAAGTTAATTGAAATCTGTTTTCCAACTTAGTGAAGTAAAGCTGGTTTTACAGTGGACATTCCAGTATAAAGGGAAGGTTGTATTCGCAGTAACAAGGATGGACTTGAATCCACACTTTTTATTTTTTCTAAATGTAAAATTTGGACCAAACATTTAATTAATTAGCTCCTATAAAAACTGTGCCACAAATAATATTTTCTTAATCAGGGGAAGATGGATTACAATCTAGACCTTTATTATTATTAACTTAATGAATTAATTTTCAAATTTGGACTATCATTTCAAATCTTAATAGCTCTTAGAAAAAGTGTGCCATAGCTATGGATATTATATATGTTATTATATATTTAATGTATTGTATATTCAGTACATTCAGAATATGTTATTTTCGTAGACCTCTAATACATAGTTCAATACCTATTGACAAGAGAATTTGAATATTCGCAGGATGTCATTCGTGGAACTAGCTTTAGCTAGACAACAACACAAAATGCAATGTTCTATCAATCAGCTAACTACTGTCATGGGCATAGTACACTGCTTATATCTATTGCAACTGTGGTAGCATTTTTTTTGTCATATTTTAATAAAACAAAAACTGTCTTGTTCTCCCCAAAGTCAGGGAAGTACACTGCTCAGCTGCCCTATTAAGCAAAAGGCTCTAAGTCCTCACAAGACATGTTGGGGTAGGTGTTTAGGTTAATAATGTCTGTCGCGACGAAATTTGACGGACTGTTCCAGCATGGCCTTGGAACTAAACGCGTTAATGTAATTTAGTCTTCGCGGGTGTCCGTATGAATCAGGATCACGTGAGCATCAGCTGACTGACTCGAAAAAAGTCAGGAAGAAGACAATCACAAAAACATTTCGTGATAAAAATAACATTTATTTACTTCAGCTAACTGGAGTTAGGCTATTATAATCATGGAATCTACCCTTGAACAACATCTTGATGATACGTAAGTGATTTTTTAATTAATACTTGTTTCAAATAGTTTGATTATGTGAAAGTCTCCCTGAATTCTGTGTCAATGTTGTTTTGATAGCATGAAGAATCCAGCCATTGTCGGAGTTCTCTGCACGGACCAGCAAGGACATATTTTAGGCTGTGAGTGAAGTTAGACAAAGTTATGATGCGCTCTCAATTTATCTGACTAGTAATGTAAACGTTGACTGGTGACGAATTACTTGAACGTCAGACTTCAAACCAACGACATGACACTGAAATGGCGATAGTCGTAATAACTGTACTAGAGAATGCAATAAGTCATGTAAATCTAGAACCAAATGCCTCTTAACTTCGGTAGGGCCTGGTGACTGTTTGCACTATGTATATGTAATTCATGTGAGTTTGAGTCTACTCAAGTTTGCGTTTATTTCAGGTCGAGGCTCCCTGTCTGATGAGCATGGTGGAGTAGTGTCTGTACTGGCCAGGCAGGCGACCTCCCTCACCAGAGACCCAACAGACATCCCCACAGTGTGCCTAGAGTCAGACTCAGGGTGAGGAACCACATCCAGTCAATATCAGAGATTTACTGCGTACTGTTTCAGTTTATAAGACCATCAACAGACTCTCTGGGCCCCGTGTAGACTTTAAAGTTTCTGATAGTTATCAAGTAGCTACATTGTTCCCGTCCTGTCAGAAGGAAAGGCTAAGCTATTGTTCATTTTTACGTTGACCATATTTAGCTGATGCTGTTCACGACGATATTAGGGCCGGATTGGAAGTGTAGTCTTGACACCTGCCTTAGTAAGTGCCCTGGATCTTTAGTGTGAACTGAGAGCCAGGACACCCATTTTGCGACCCACCTGAAATACAGCATTTCAGGTGGATGTGTGCAGGAATGGCATTTTCCTATATTTTTTTGCCTTTGAAAGTAGGATTAAAAATTTGCAAAGGTCCTATAAAAAATTTGCCCCGTCCTAAATTGAACCCTTAGCTCTTGTTGGAGTTCTGTTGGAGTTCTGATCGGCATGTGTAAGCAATATGGTACATGCCCTGTCATGTGCTGAAATGTTACCACTTACCCTCCAGATCGCCCCCCAGTGGCCAGACATCTGCCCAGTTTGGTGCTTTCATGATAACATGCATGAGCATTATGGGAAATTCAGTTTACTGTCCTGCAATGGGCGTTCAGTCTTTATTAGTCGCAATTGTGCCGCCTTCCTGTGGTTATAAGAGGATGTGCACTTCTTTATCTGAGTTGAAACACTGCTGAATTCACCCTATCTTTGAGCAGTCGAAACAACTAAGCCAATCAGTATCTAACACTGTTGCTTAACTGGTCTGTTCATTTGTCATTTTCAATGCTTTCTTATTAATGTTGTACGGTCAGCAGACATCTGATTTGTCCAAATCCATACAATTTCTATCTATTTTGAGAGACAAAAAGATTACATGAGTTAAACATTTGACAGGCTGAAGGATGTGTTTTCAGTTGATTTCTGTTACGATCACTTGTAAATAGGAAAGGAAATTATGAAGGGTTGAAAAAATGTTGGTTAACTCCCCCTAAAAGCATGGTTCTGGACTTCCTGCCTATTCCCTCCTGATAGGAATATGGCAATCAGGATTTCTAGTGATCTGGGACAGATTGGGAAAGTTGACAGCACGTTTTTACCATTTTTAAAATTACAATACTCTTTATATTGCAGACACTACAAATGACACTGTGATATCAGATTGAATGCAAAGTTCCCTGTTGACTCATCTCAATATAATCAGTAGTAATCCTATGAAGGTTGAGTACTGATGTTTCTTTACACGCAAACAAATTGTCTTCATCAACACTTTGTGTTGGTTAGGGAAGTCGATATGTATTGTATTTCCATGCTTTGATTTGAAATGTAATATTTTTTGCCACTGACATTTTACAATAGTGACAATATTTTCTATTTGTTTGTTTTTTCCGGTAGGAATGTTCTAGTGAGAACCCATGGAACCATCACAGTAGCTGTGCACAAGATGGTGTCATAAAGTCAGCTAGCTGATGAAGATGGAGTCCATTCATCTGTTTGTAAAACCGTTAACCAATGTTAAATATTCACACACAAAGCATGGTCTGGATCTGTGAGTTTGCATTCAGATGTTACATTTTAAATTTCATGTGTATTTTTTTTCCTCTTCCACTATTTGGCCCAGTAGTGTATTTAAATGTTAAAAGGGTCTGATTGTGTTTGGGAAAATATTTGTTATTCAAGGCCTGGATATGACCTTTTAGGATATCTGCAATAATTTCACAGTCAGTGTTGATATATTGAATATACATATTCATATTAAAGTCAAAGTAACAATAAATGTTTCATTAGTAGTATGTTGTGTGTGTGCCGAAAAGTCATGAGGTAACTCCCATAGCTCAATAATAGCGTGTCTTAAAGTGTTGAATCACCGTCTTAGTAGAGTATGTCAGACCTTTTTTTCTTGGTGTTTTCGGTGCATCCTGAATGGGAAGACAAGTATGAAAATGAATAAAGATAGTTAGTGTTTCCACCAAATTATTTAAATGTGTACGTTTGTGTGTAATGTCACTGGAATGCCATTCCTCAATGAAAAATAGAAGTGCTTTGCCAGAGATCGAAGGTGATCGCTCTGAGTTAAGAGCAGCAGGTAGCCGAGGGGTTGGAGCATTTGTCCACTTATCAAGATGTTGTTGGTTTGAATCTCTGAGCCAACAGTGAGACAAAAATCTCTAATTGTGCCACTGAGCAAGGCACTAGACCATACTTGCACATTTAAGTTGCTTTGGATGACAGCATCTGCTGAATTACTAAAATTGTAAAATAAAAAGTAGAATTGGCTGTGTATTGGCATTTTACATTGCCTTCTAAGTAGACTTAAACCATAACAGAATTAAGTAAAACTGTCATTTACTCAGTTAGTTCACCTTTGATGCCCTTCATTTTTATGTAATCCAAACAAACTGAGGGCTTGCACACTGTCAGCTGAAATGAGTGTTGTCTGAACAGGTAAAAAGCCATGGTTGTATAAAAGCTTAACCAAAGTATAACTAATTTGATGATCCCTCCTGATGATCTGGTCAGCATGATGTAATCCTGACTAAATCCAAAGGATCTGGCATCCAGTCCGTGCGAAAGGTTATTTCCAAAAGCCCCAGACACCAGGAACATAAGCAGTCATTGAAGGGTCTCGACCACTAGGGGGCCCCCAACCCCCATTGGTTGGTGTCTCATATTCAGACTAAGAATAGAATCTCTATGCTGTTAGTCACTCCTTTGGCTAACTATTAGCTATGTACATTAGTCTAGACAGCTTTATAAACGTAGCAATATTGGTAATCCTGGCCAAATACTGGCCTACCAGGCCCTTACTGTCTGTGCGCCCCTTGTTTCTGTTGGTCACCCCCACTCAGATACCATAGTAACATGGCATAAGTCATGGCAAAATGTGCTGAAATATATTAAATTAACTTTCAATGCGAGGTGATGGTGGGGATGGGGGGCGAGGCTCCCCCGACCAAATCTCACTTTGGGCCCCTGAAAGGTTTTAGGTGTTTCTGATTTCCGAGTAGTGTTCTCTGTCTCTGCACTTAAAAGGGCATCTACAGTATTTACTTTAAAGGTTTCCTTATGTTCGGACCAGGTGACCTGAGCAGTCATACGAGTTGAGCCTGTTCGGAGGTGTTTCCTTTTCTCTAACAAAATGCTAATTATTCTAGCAATCTGTTTTTTCTGGTTCCTCGTGTGTCTAGGTTAAAGTAGGTTCCTCACATTTTTTTAGCCAAATAATCTTCCTGCTAACCAAAAATATTCCTCAGTTGCCCAATGGGCATTTTGACTTCTGAACCTTAATGTCAAACCCCTAAGTACAGCTACGGAAAAAATTAAGAGACCACTGCACCTTTTTCTTTCCTTTCCAAAAAAGTTGAAAAGAGAAGTTTTGAGTGAGGAACAGAAGCGTTCAATTTGCAGTGGTCTCTTAATTTCAGCCCTTCTGTTCCTCACTCAAAACTTTCCTTTTTGACTTTTTTGGAAAGGAAAGAGAAAGGTGCAGTGGTCTCTTAATTTTTTCCGGAGCTGTATCTGATGGTTAAAGGTAGGATACGTCGGTGCAGACAGCAGATCTAGTTATGTATACGCATGCTGTGCTTGTGTCACGCTCCTGGTGCTGTACCAACGTCTCTTCGTGAGTGTGAAGTGGTGCTGCACCAACGTCTCTTCGTGAGTGTGAAGTGGTGCTGCACCAATGTCTCTTCGTGAGTGTGAAGTGTGCCTCTCACAGGATGAGCAAGTGAACTTGACCCGTAACGTGCTGAACATCGAGTTCGAGACCACCACTCACATTTCTTGTTACAGCAAGGAAGACTCCTCCAGTCACCTCCGACTCACTGAACCCAGTGCAGCTATGTCAGAGGTCAAAGTTGGTAATTCATATGGCCCACATCCCAAATGATACGCTATTCCCTCAACGGGGCACTTTGTACTGCGTGAAATATTTTGTCCGCTATGGGCCCTCATCAAAAGCAGTACACTAAATGTCAGAAGTAGCACACTACATAGGAAGTGACTTAAAAATATATAGCACAGTGCTTACTCAAATATCTCAGTTGTGTATTATGTATATCATATATCGCAGGCCTCCTCCATTTTATCTACAGCATTTCAATGCGGAAAATAACAATTTTATTTTTTTGCACAAGAGTTAAGTCAGTTAAGTCAGTGATAGCCAGCCAGCTCTGCTAAAAGTGATCCCTCATAAAATTATTAACATGATGCCTGTGTGTGAAGTATTTAACTGGTCTGTGCTCTCTGCCTACCTCCCTTTATCTCCCTCACCCAGTATTTCTCTAACACCCCTCTCTCACTCGTTTAATTTCATATGATTTACTTTGTGAATATTCACAGTTCACACAACTTCATCCTCACAGTCAAAGCAGGACCCTGTGCTTCCTGTATTCCCAGTTCAATGCATAGGTCGCTTCCGGCGCTGAGGTGCAAAGTGTGTAAATGGGAAATGGATTAGTCTTCTGACCTCCGTGTCAAGGGTCAATTTTTTGTGTTCATAATAAGGTTTACCATTTCTCTTGGCAAGCGCCTCCTGCTGAGGTAATTCTCTGCAAATAATAGGCCTAGGTGTGGCACTGGTATTATTGTCAAAACCTAGAAAAGTAGTTTTGTTATTTAGCATTATATCATCTCTATCGTATTTACACAATTAGGAGTTGACGTAACATTGTTCAAATCTTGCGCTATAGTTCCTCTGCAGTGGACCGGGTGTCCCGTTATCTGTGGAGAACGCTGCAGTCAGCGGTACGGACTGCAGGGCTGGCTGACAACCTGCGGAAGGACTGACATGGTTCATGCACTTCTCACGTAACACCCCGAAGAATCTACACTTACGGGTCAAGCTAGTGTTTTTATCATGATGTTTTGACAGCAGAGGAAAATACGCAGTTTTCCTACCTTTGGGAGGTTTTCAGAGTGAGCGCTACGAGTCAGTCACGTGTTAGTCCGTGTGGAGGGCGGCTTGGGTTCACGCGACCCTTCTCACTCCATCGCCAATTTTCGGTTGACGGTGACGATGGTGGCGTGAGTCGCAACTTTGAGAAGGGGATTCATAAGCGGAACTAAAATAATTATGGCACCATCACACTCAGGGATAGGTGTATCGTTCTGTCGAGTTATATCCCGAAGAAACGTATCCAAGTAATGTTTTATCAACTGCTCTATTAAATAATGGACCCCGCACCTAGACTGTAGGAATCTCATCTCTGTCTCCTTGAGCGCTGTTGCTGAAGTTCCTACATTGTCAAAATACAATGTAAATTAAGGTACGTAAAGAAGTATATTAAATACATGAATTCAAAAATATGTCGTTACTTTTCTAGAAGTGTTTAGAATGCATTTATTTTTATATGACTTTGAGAATATGCTTTTATTTTTTGCATGAGTCACAAATATTAAGTATTTCTATTACTTTCAAGCTTTTGGGTTTTCTTACTTCACTCCTTGGGTGTAGCCTTCTATTCATGATGGCTTCTACACCTGCCACATAATTTGATTTGTTGGAATTTTAGTCTTGTGAAACTAGGGTGTATAGCCCCGCAACTTTTACATTTGACCAATTCTGTCAACACAGACGTCCTTATAAAACTAATTAGCGCAGATTTGTGATTAACCATGTTCTATAAAATACTGGAAAACGTGTTTTAATATGGTTTTACTTATTTACTTACTAGAGCAATCAAGGATCTGTCATGAGCATTCAGCATGGGAAATGCGTTTTGCAAATTGAATGAACTTGTATTAAAATTCATATTCATCTGTTGTTAATATATTTAGTCATGTAAAAGTCCTAAATTTGGCACCCCCGCACCATATTTCAGTCAATTTTCTTCACCTGGTCACCTGCCGTTTTTTGGAAGAATATTTCGAATACTTAAACTGTTTGAAATACCTGTGGTGTGAGTTCACATCATTGTGGTGTAAGGGCGTCCCATTCTCCTTTTCAGGGATAATAAACTAAGCCAAAAGCTTTTCAACTGACCACCAAGCCGGCTGCTACTTAGCATGATAATCTCACCATTCCTCATGTCTAATGTATTTTGCTTTTCTCATTAACACCAAAAGAGCTCAATCAAGAAGGTGAAAGTAGCTATTAGTGTTTTAGACATACCGTATTCCGGCAACATGGAGTCTACGAAAGACAACCCGGTAAATAATATGTTTTAATATATTGCCCGTAAGCTGGGAGCCCAACCGTAATTGCTTCAGGGGTGCTGGACAATGGTGACCCTGGCGTTGACCCAACACCCACTTAACCAGGATTGTTGAGACACAAATTAACACATCTGGAACAATGAACAATCAGACACGTGTTGTAATGGGACAATTACAAAGGACACCTACAGTCACATGATCATCCATCTACAATCTGAAAAGTCACACATGAGAACACAGAACAAGAGTGACAACCGATTCTAGCCAGTTGAAACAGACAATACAGTGAATCTGCCTCCCCAAACAAGCTGCCACACACCTGAACCTCATTTTAGTTGTGACTGATTTGGTGGCAGTCTGAGAGAGGGTGAGGTCACTTTTAAGAAAGGCCTGGTCACTTTTAAAGAACTGAGATTAGCCGTTTGAATGAGTGATCATGTGACTTTTGTTTCTACGCTCCAGCCTCAAGTCTGTCCAGTTTGGAGTAGTTGGGTTAAAAGCAGAAGTCAAAGTTGAGTGACTAGGAATAAAATATGGAATACATATTTTCATCTTTAAACTTTAATTTCACATGGGAACAATGAGTTAAAAAAGTTTTGTTATTTTAGTTAATATTTTCTATTGCCTGATGACCAGTAGCCCCCTATCCAACCCATTCCATGATAACTCAGACCGTACCTACATGTGCTATTGATTTGAATTCCCCAGCAGGTAACTGTATGCATCTGAACCCACTGGATGCAACACTGATTCAGCTTTTACATAAATTTAAAGTAAATATCATTGGATTTTGGTTGATAAAAAAATCTCCCTGTACTCAGTGCCTTGCAAAAGTATTCAGACCCCTGAACAAATCTCTGATGTTACTTAACCTCAAATGTTACTTTTTAGGGATACTTTGGTTTTTAGCATGTTAAACCACCTTTTACAGATAAAAAATTTTGAACAATGTCTACAAATTGTTCGAAATTAATCACAAATACAAATGAGAAAATAATTTATTCCAACTCTGCTTACTGGGATATCCCACTTGAATGTTATTTTGTACCCTTCTCCTAATCTTTGCATTTGTATTTCTTTATTCTACTTCAGTAGAATGCTCTTTGGTCTTAATTTTCCTTCAGATTCACAGCCTGAGAAATTATCCTTCAACAGTAGGGTTTTTATAAATGGTTCATAGATGGATACCAATTATAAATGCAACTTTGTCATTGTTGGGGCAATGTTTTTAATGTTTTTCAACTGGGAGCTTCCACAGTGCATGGGCTGAATACTCATGAAAGCAACCTACAGTATGTCATTGTTTTTACTGTTGTTAAAAATGTTTCCCAACATAAAATCAATGTCATGTGTTTCAATGTCTCAAAATGAAATATCTAACAAAATGACATGTCAATTAACCTTTTGAAATTCAGTAATATGAAAGAGAGAATGACTTAACCCAACACTAATGCCTGACACTAACCTCACTTGTATGTTTTACCATAAACCTAACCCCTAAGCTAGAAACATCCATTTGCATTATTGGAATCTTCTCATGTGGGGCCGATTGTCAGGTTTTATTGTCTTCATGGAGATTTCTCAATCCCAAATGTACAGTAAAATCATGATCACACACAAAACTATGCATCACACCCATGGTGCATGCCAGAGGTTAAACCTAGGCAAACCTACTAGGCAGCCCGGGAACACACAATAGCTCATTGCCATGAGCTCCCCCGTGACTGGTTTAACCTCCTTCACTGGTTAATTAACCCCGAGAATGCACTGTGTGTCTGATGATGAGATATATGTAGGTGGCATTTAGCTTACCTCGGTCCCTGCTTGCGGGACGTAAATCTGACAAACAGACAGTCTGAAGTTGCTTTGCTCCTAAGGCTAAATGTAGAACAGAAACACATTTTCGTTGAACTGGCACAGCTGTGGGAGAGGTCCAGTTTGTTAAAGGTGTGCTTTTGTAATGATTTGGAACAGAACATGGCAATGTATGATCCAGAATTCTCAGAGATTGTGCTCAGGTTAGTCACTTGCTTTTTTTCCAATCTGTCAGACGGATGCCGCATGCCCATTGGAGAGTGTGACGCCCGTCGCGGAGAGGGGGCGGCACCTGTCAACGGGAAAAGGCACTGTATAGAAAAAGGGGCGTGTGCTCTGCACAGGTTGAGTCTCACCTGCGCATGTGCCTGAGCGTAGCTAGTTCAGCCAGGGAACCCGCGGGGGCATTGGCTCAGTGACGCATCAACTGACGTTGGGGAGCGCTACCACCAAAGTCTCAAGAGTTCTTAATCTGTTATGGTGGTCCGTTTAAGTTGTTAAGGATACTCATTCTGTGTTCTACTCTGCTGGTTTAGCATGCGGTTCCTAAACCCACCCACCACCCCAGCCTCTACCTGTTGGTTCTGTTTCCTTCTGCGGGGGGATTGGTACTGCGTGCCTTGCTCATTGCCAATGGTTGTTGCTATTATAATATTACAGTGTTAATGTTGTTATTAGTCCTATTGCAAACATGACCATGCGATGGTGGTGAGTTACCCCACAAGGTCAGTTAAATTCTGTGGTTATTTGGGCGTTATTTCTGACCACTGTTTCTCTTTGTAGGTGAAGGGCTGGCTTTGAGACAGCTGTAGAATTTTCTCGATATCCACAAAGGAGGGTATGACGCCAAAATAGAGAACAGTCCTCTGTGAATTATTTCCTCTGATTCAGCACCGGTCGTCATGCTGCCTAAAGAGCACAACAGGTAATTGTCAAAACACCTGCACAGTGAACTCCAGCTGTATAAGTACTTTATCTGTGGAGCTCTTATAATGACTATGTGTACAGTATGTATGTATATATGTATGTTTGTATGTATGTGTCTGTGTACCAACAATTGTAAATGTAGAGCACGCATTGAAATGTCATACAGAAATCACATTTGCATTTTTCTTAACACTTTATTTTTGAGAGTCCCAAAGGTGTGTCTGTAGATGCTCTACAGATTATCTACTATCAGTAAAATTTTACTATCAATAACCAACTAACCTTAACCATTACCCTAAAGCTTCTAAACCTAACCTTAACCCTAACTTTAGCAAGCAGTTGCTTATCTACAGATAGGTTCCATAATAGCTTTACTATGTACAGAAAATCTACAACAACAGAAATTGGGACTCTCAAAATAAAGTGGTACCACATTTTTTTGTCATTTAGCTGACACACTTAATCAGAGCATCTTATATTAAGATAAATATGTGACTGTAGTAATCAACAGTAATAGTCAATTACAATTTCCCTAAAAAACAGTGTATTACAATCTCAGTGTGCTAGTCGAATAGAACAAGGTTGTTGATGCATTTTTTTAACCCCGGTTTTGACTCAGTGAGATTAAAAATCTATTTTCAGAAGTTATATACAATCACAACATAAAAACACAGTTCCGAATTATACATAAATTGTTGGAGGTAGTGTGCAAGTTATGGATTAAAACATTTACAGAACCCCTTATCATTTCCATCATAGATTTTATTATAGATTTAAAATTACTCAGTGTCACTTGATTTTTACATTTTAAAATATTTTTATTCCAGGTAGAAGGAGCATAGTGCTGGAAGTTTTTTTCCCCCCTGTTCAGTATGGGACTCAATCACTTTAAAAAAATAGAATTTTGTGAGAGCAGGTCAAATTATTCACAGTAATCTGCTGGACAGTATAAGAACCTTAGATAAAATGGGAGCTGCTTTAGTGTGGCGAAGTGCATTTAAATGTACCAATGTACGTATTAATCTCATGTAGAGCTGGTGAAGACCATGCCAGTCTGTTATAAAGGTTACATTGATGGGAGGGAGTTTTACATTTTGGAACCAAACTTTGTATTGCATGGTGACTATTCCTAGGAGATTTAGGGTTCTGTTTGAGACTTTGTAAAAACCATAAACTTTTCAGCGTTTTAAAACTTAACTTCAGCAGACAGAACTGAGCATGACTAATATTAAGAGTAAATTGCAGTTTTTCTAAAGCCTTGTTGAATGTAGCTGCACAACAGAAAAATCTGCATTAAAATGAAAACTAGCATTTGGCATGTTTACCAACACTACAAATTCAGACAGCGAACAACAGTCCAAGAACAGAGCCCTGTGGCTCTCCTTCTGGATAGTTAACATTTCAGATGTTGTGCGGTTAAACAGGATGCCACATGTTCTATCTGCCAGGTAGCTGTTAAACCGTGAACGTGGCCAGTTCATGGCATAATTGACTGAAGTGGTTTAAAACTCTGTTTTAGGAAAGAACGGGTCTTGGTTTTAGTATTTCTTACTGCTGATATAACTCAGTAGTCACTCAAACCTTTTGATAATTCAGAGGCAACACATTTCTGTAGGACGTTAGTAAAAACAGATCAATTAGTCAGAAAGTTTGATTGGACATTCCCAGAAATGAACTCTAATAAGACAAACAAACTTCATAATTAAGAATGTTTACACAATGTCACCTTTTTAGCATTGACATTGACACACACACACACACACACACACACACAGACGGTTGACAGGGTGTTGTCATGGGCTTGTTACTACGATGAGACTGTACATTATCTACTGATTCTACTGCATTCTGGTTGTTTGTCTGTGCTTTGTGGGGTTTCTAGTAGCACAGTCACTTTGGATGGTGGCCAACACGAGGGATCTCACAATTTGAAGAGTGTGGCTTTAATGTTCGTGTGCAGCAGCAGACCTGAAAGGTTCTTAAAAATGAACTGTTGCTCATCTTTATCGGACACATGTCGGGAGGTCACAGGTGTGGACGAGTGAAGAATGAAGCAGACGCCATAATAAACTCACTTTCCCCTCTCACGTTTTTGGAGAGTTTTGTCTAAACCGCCACCCCCCGTCCCTTTCTTTTGCCCTTTTACTACCCCTCCTCTCTTTTTTCTGTTCCCTTTCTCTGAACTTCTCCACATCCCTCTCTCCCCTTTCCCCCTCTCTCAAACTGTCTTTTGTTTCTTTGGTCTGAATTATAATCTATGGATTGGATTGATAGACAGTTTGAGGCACCCGCTTCTCTCTCCGTCTCCCGCTCATACTCTGTATCTTTTTTTCCCCACTCTCTCCCTCTGCCTCTCTCTCACCCACACCCTTCCTCTCTTTCCCCTTCTCTCTCAATCCCCTTCTCTCTCTTTTTCTCTCTCGTTTCCCTTCCTCTCCATCCCACTCTGTCTGTTTCTCTGGTCTGAATTAAAATGTGTTGAACGGATAGATAGCCAATTTGAGACTTAGCATGACCTGAAATCGCTATAGTTCGGCAGCCTTCCAGGCCATGTTTTTCCAGTGTCATGCATGTTTCCCTGACCCGGGTCATCTCTCATTAAATGCCATGGCTGGCATGTGTTCTAACTGGCTTCTTATCAACTGGCTTCTTATGTGGTTTCTAGTAGCACAGTCACTTTGGATGGTGGCCAACTCTTCGAGGGATCTCACAAATTGAAGAGTGTTGCTTTAATGTTTGTGTGTAGCAGCAGACCTGAAAGGGTCTTAAAATACTGTTGATACCGAATTGCCACTCAGTGTCTCTCCAGTGATTTATCTAGAGTTATGAGCGCAAAACTTATGCAGTCCTTATGCATGGATGATTTTCCATCCAGCGGGAGCACTGAGTTATTGCGTTGTAGCTGGCTGAAGGTACAGTAGCTTATAGTTAACCTAGAATCTGTTGTAGTACAGTGTTGTACAGTGACTATGTTATATTTCCCAACGCATCCTTTAGATCGCGGTGCTGTAATAATATCCAACCAGTTGAACAGGACTCCAGTAATACTAGCCAGGCCAGGCCTAAAACACAAATTCCTGAAGTACTTATACTTCAAATATCACCTTGACCTATAGGAAGTAGTCTTTCTCTAAAGTCACCCCAGCTCTCTCATGGGCCTTGTGTCTATGGGTTTCATAAACTGTCGAGGTGGTACTGGGAAGTTGTGGATGTCTAATGATGTTACTGAAGTCCCGGGCCCGGTGCAGTGGTCAACGATCAGTCCAGAGTAACGACTAACCTGTGTGTGTGTCCTGGTGTGTGTGTCCTGCTGTGTGTGTCCAGGTGTGTGTGTGTACTGGTATGTTTCCTGGTTTGTATGTTTCCTGGTGTGTGTGTGTCCTGGTGTGTGTGTGTGTGTGTGTGTGTGTGTGTGTGTGTGTGTGTGTGTGTGTGTGTGTGTGTGTGTGTGTGTGTGTGTGTGTGTGTGTGTGTGTGTGTGTGTGTGTGTGTGTGTGTGTGTGTGTGTGTCTACGAGGATTGCAATATTTTTAGCACTAATTCCTCCACTCCAGAATGCTGATCTGATCTATGGGATCATGTCAGAGTAATTTCAGGGTCATGTCAGGGTCGTGTCTAGGTATTTTGCATGCCAGTGATGAGCCTCCCTAAAGTGTGATTGGCTACAGGCAGAGGTAAACCAGCCCGGGCCAGTCCAGGTGTCAGTTAATCATCAGTCTCAACAAACCACCTGACATTGGGAAAATCAGTGATGACATTCATCTATGTGTGCGTCCCACTAGCACCCTGTCCCCTCCTTAGTGCCCTAGTTTAGACCAGGGTCCATAAAGCGCTGGTCACACGAAGGGCACTATGTGGAGAATAGGGTTTGATTGATTGAAGCCACACCCACTGAACAGGTACAAGTAAACTGAACTCACCTGAGGTTTTCTGTCCTACCTGTGATGGATTACACCGAGCTGGTGTGGAAGGAGGGTCCTTGGTGGTGTTGGCTGACAAGTTATCTTTTTTTGTTTGTTTAAAATAGTTTTTTGGGACAGTTAATGAACAATTTCAGGATTTATTCATTCTTATGATGTGGATTATCATAGATTGGCATTTTTGTAGTGGTTTATAAATTCTCAGGGTAAATTCAGTCTGACATTTTGTCAGCCAGTATCCCCAAGGACCCCCCTTCTCCTCCAGGCTTGTGTTATCAATCACAGGTGAGTTTAGTTCACATATTCCTTTTCAATGGGTGTGACTTGAATTAATTACAAACTGAAATGACACATTTTAGTCTTTTTAAACTTCAACCATAGGTACACAACACGTTAGCATTTCCTGTGACAGCTGGATGATCTAATACACATTAGTTACGTATCTGTACATTGCAGTGTCTCATCTCTACAATGCTTCAGACTCTACATGTATGGAGGGAAGAGGTCACTGAACATCACACAAACACATTTGTTTTTGTATCCTTTTCTGCACCACAAAAATGACTCCCGATTTTCCACATCCCCTAGCCTAAACTTAACATAGCTAAACCTAACCCTTAAAGCCTAAACATTTAAGTAACCCAAAGTCTTACACTATAACAAACTTCACGTTTTTTCCCTAAACCTAACCCCTATGCCTAGATATTGCATTTTCAGGGACAGATGTTTCAGGTATTACCAGACTTGTGTACCCTTAGGCATGGACCACACAGGGTGGCACTGTGTTAGTTTTCAGTTTCAGTGTTTCAAGCTGTAGCATGTTCAAGCGTGTTAATGTGTTGTGGCGACCGTGGTATGGCCACTACTCGCCCCTCCAAATGGGATATTTGGAGGGGTGGGTAGTGCGCCCGCCTGGGGAGCCGAAGGTCGCGGGTTCGAGACGTTTACCCGCCAGACGCTACGGTTTGATCTACATTATTTCACTTGAAGAGTGATGATTCACCAGGGGACTGTTGGGAATTCCTCACTGACGCTCCTGATCCTATTTATCCAGAACAACGTAATGCGTTGATCTTAATGTGGCTGGCTGAGACAACCGACAATAAGGCTTTTGTAAAAAAAAAAAAATAAGTTGCAGAGGAGCAAGAAATGTGGCGAAAGACAGAGGGACGTGTTCTCAACACGTACGTTACATTTCCAGAGCCTCTTATCCAGAGCAGCTCACAGCTGATGCTACTGCGGTACATGTCCACTGTAACTCAGACCGCTGCGCCACCTCAAGCCGCAGTTGCCAACATATTTTTGACTAAATATTCTTAAATCTCCACTCATATTTTTAACTGGAGATGTGTTCCCGTCCAGTTTACTTGTTGCAGATAAACGACGGGTCGTGATGAACTAACGCGCACAAAAATGGCTTTTGCTGTTCAATGCGCACGTACCCGTGTAATGATACATACATTTTGAAGTGATTATTGGAGGATCTGCAAAATTGCTGGATTCCCGGGGTGATTATAGCCCATACTTGTCTGAGTCGGCATATGGAATGCAGCCCTTGGGTCATTCTGACAGTGATCTATCTTTTCAACAAAATAACAGAGAAATTAAGCGTTCCAAAGCAGTGGGACTGCCCGAAAAATTAAAGCTGGACTTTTGCTCAGGGGTGAAAGGGTATTTGTTGTTGTAGGTTCGAATCACAACGTTGCTCCTCCCCCCTCCGCTCGTAATCCGCAGCTCTCGGTAATACTCTAGGCTACTAGAGTATGGTACTACGGTTGACTTGTGGTGGAAGCGCTCGTCACACGCTAGTCCGTTTCACTGTTGCGCCTGCTCTCTTCTACTTCTCAACTTGCCGTTTCTTTAAATCTGTCAGCTAATTTGTTGCAAATAAATCAGTGAAGTCGAAGTTAACATGGTTCATTGGTTGGCACACTGGTTTTTGCATTTATTTTGTTTATTTCTCAGACAGTGATGAATTGGTCACCGCTACGTTGCCTTTGTCTTAACAGTCGAAAGAAAATCCTGGGAATTTTAAACCATTTATATACAGTAGATTGTGTGGAAGAAGTGATGTTTCTATGAACCTCAAGCAGTAGCAGTGTTGGTCACCCAATGGCAGCCTGCTTGTTCTCACATGAAGAAAGACTGAGAGGAAAACTCTGATAACCACTGTTTGTGTATCAGTCAAACGCATATAGGAATGTACAGTAGGTGTTACGCCCCAGCTCAGCACTACAATATTGGAGGACTACTGATCATGTCAGCCAGCTACATCCTTTGATTGGTGGACTACTGATCATGTCAGCTAGATACATCATATGACTGGAGGACTACTGATCATGTCAGCTAGATACATCACATGACTGGAGGACTACTGATCATGTCAGCTAGATACATCATATGACTGGAGGACTACTGATCATGTCAGCTAGATACATCACATGACTGGAGGACTACTGATCATGTCAGCTACATACATCACATGACTGGAGGACTACTGATCATGTCAGCTAGATACATCACAGGACTACTGATCAAAGTCATATAAAACAATGTAATGTATGCAACTGGTTTGGCCCAGAAACCTGTACCTTCCAAGTTGTCGGCCTCCTCAGCCGTCCATCTCCAGGGTCCCTTGAGTAAGCCTTATCATCCAACCTGATGAAGCCCCTGGCTACAGGACATCTACAGGACTGGTTGAGGATGATGCAGACTTGGTGTAGTTGGGGACTTTGAAGAGACGTACAGAGACAGACACAGAAGCACACACATTGTGTCACACGCATAAACAATCTGGACAAATTGCCAATAGTTGTGTAGCTGTGTTTAAAATGTGTGTGACTGTTCTGGTCCGTCAGTGTTATCGTGTCTTATTTCTCCTGATTTGCGTTTCATCCGGACACCGAGGGAAGAGTTGCTGCTGATTCGTCAGGAGGTAATGAGCAGCACAGCGCTTTACTTAAGAGACCCTAGATGGAGAGTGTTCAAATATTAATGTGAGCTGAGAGATGGAGGGAAAGTTTGTTTTCCACAGCCTTCATCACCCAGAGTGAAATCTCCGCCCATCTGGGGCTTTGGGCGACGGTGAATGTATTTGCCCACAGTCTGTCCGACCAGTCAGTCAGCTTCAGTCAGTCAGGTACAGTCAGTCAGGTGCTGTCAAATACAATCAGACGTTTAGCCAGAGTCAGGTAAAATCAAACAACTGGTTATGGTCGATACGATAGGATACCCTGTCCAGGACAGTAGATCTCCAGGAACAGGGTTGAAATATAAACCTACAGGACAGTAGATCCCCAGGAACAGGGTTGAAATATAAACCTACAGGACAGTAGATCCCCAGGAACAGGGTTGAAATATAAACCTACAGGACAGTAGATCCCCAGGAACAGGGTTGAAATATAAACCTACAGGACAGTAGATCCCCAGGAACAGGGTTGAAATATAAACCTACAGGACAGTAGATCTCCAGGAACAGGGTAGGGCAGCAGTGAAGTAGATTATACCAATCTACACTAAACTTCTCACATTGTCATCAAGTGTTTATCTGAGACTTACTGTAAGGCTTATGATTGGGATTATAATCATACCGCTTTGCGGCTGAGTAATTAAGCCTATAGATGTGATGTGTTTCAGTCCTTTGAAAGTGTTCACATTGTTACGATTTACTATGAGAGCAGTTCCGTGGTTCACCTTTAAAAGGGTGCCATTGTTGTTGGTTTGTTTCCAGTGAGCCCAAGGCAGCCAAGCTCAGCCTGTTTAAGAGGAATAATGCTCCGAATGCCCGGGCCAAGAAGGAGAAGGAGGTGCAATATGTGGACCCCCCAGATGGCGGCTGGGGCTGGATGGTGGTCCTTCACTGCTTCCTGGTACGGTTCCTCCCTCCTCCTCCTCGTAGTTTTAGCAAATTTACAGAAGACAGGTCGATGTGCGTGGTGGATGTTTTTATGTGTCTGCTGGCGTGTGTCGGTGCTTATGTATGTGCTGGCCGTGGAGTGTGTGTGTGTGTGTATCTGGTGTGGTGTTTGAGTGTGTGTGGTGTGAGCGTGCGGTGTGTGTGTGTGTGTGTGCGTGCGTGTGCACCTGTGTATTCATGCATGCCTCCACATGCTCCTGCACGCTTCCGTGTCGTTGCAGGTGAACGTGCTGGTCATGGGAACCCTGAAGAGCTTTGGGATCTTCTTCGTGGCGTTCCAGGACGAGTTTGGCGGCACGGCCGAGAGCATCAGCTGGATCGGCTCCATCATGTCTAGCCTGCGTCTCTCCGGAGGTCAGAGTTCACGTGAAACTATTCAACCGACTTGTGCCGACCCATTCCCCCTCAGAGTTTCTGTGTCAAATCACGTTAACTGCGGACAACGTCTGGTAGACGGACAGACACGTTGTGGGAGACATCTCACGTGTTGCTGTGCTCCCGTGTAGGTCCCTTGGCGTCTGTGGCGTGCGCCAAGCTGGGGAACAGAGTGACTTCCATAGCCGGGGCGATGCTGGTCAGTGTTGGTTTCCTCATGAGCATCTTCGCCACGAGCGTGGTCTTCCTCTACATCAGCATGGGGCTGGTTGTCGGTAAGCTGAATGCGTTAAACATACAGGAAGTTAGAAGAGATCACGGTAAAATGTTGGTAATTTAGAAGATGGTTACGTTCAGTGCTTTCCTCTCGAGATAGCCAAGTGGGACAGGATTTAAAGGTGTTGCCCGTACTACAGAGAACAGTAGACATGAGCCAAATATATTAGGAGTAAAACAATTACTATGGGGTTAAAGTTTAGACTGTCAGCTTTTATTTTAAGTGGAATTTGTGTACACATTGGTTTCACCAAAAGGAAATGACATACTACCCCAATTCAAAACTGCCAAAAATGTTGGGACAATTGTCATTAGCTCACCAATTCCAAATGGCCTGGTAGAACAGATCAGGAACCATCTCCAGGAAGTAGGCATGGATATGTCAGCAAGTGCCATCCATATAGGACTTGACCTGCAAAACAACAGAGGATGGACTGCATGCTGTGAACACTATTTAGCCTAAAAACAGGTTGGCCAGGTTACAGAATGAAAAGAAACCTGTAGAGTTCTTGAAAGGGGTCTTGTGGACAGATAGACAAACTATTACCAGGTACCAGAGGGATGCCATGATGGTGTGGGGAAGAAAAGAAACTGCCCAAGATCTGTAGCACATCACAGCATGGTCATGTATGGCTGTCAATGGAACTGGCTCACTTGTCTTCATTGATGATGTAGCTGCTGACGGCAGAGCAGTAGGACGAATTCTGAAGTGCATCGAAACATCTTGTCTGTTAATATACAAACAATTGTCTCGAGACTCACGGATGGTGCTTAATCGTACAGCAAGAGAAGGACCAGAACGTGTAGTGAGGTCAGTGTGTTTCAGGCTTTTATTGCCATGAAAGGATTTGAGGAAATTAAGTGTTTGATTTGGGCATTATATCATTCTGTCTCGGTACTTCTGATGGCCTGAAACTGGGGGCCTGAAATATATTGTGTGTTGTTTTCTAAATGGTGTAGCCAATATGTACACAAGCACACAAAAATGTAAGCTTAGAATCCATAGTTTAACCTCAGGGCATTTGTTTGATTTAAAATCCAAACTTGACAAGAAACCAAAATCAGAAGTCATTGCATGTCAAGTGCTCATGAGTTATTGTATTTTCCACCAAATAATATTTTTTTGGTCTTAGATTTTTGTTTGCGTGTTTGGTGACAACATGTTTCATGCACTGTATCACAAATATTTGACATATCTCCTCCCAGGCCTTGGTTTTGCCCTCCTGTACCAAGCCACTTCTGTTGTCACGGCAACATATTTCCGTAAGAGGTTAGCAACAGCGTACTCCATCGGGCGGTCAGGGATGGGCTTGACCTTTGCCCTCGCCCCTTTCACCCAGCTGCTGCTGGAACAGTATGCCTGGCAAGGTGCTAGACACACACACAATATGCAAACACACACACACACACACACTAATGGGGTGGGAGAATTGTTTAATAATTCATTGTGTAATTATGTGAAAACTGTACATCTCTGCGTCTGCTACAGGTCCTCTGTATCATAATACTGTTCTATCCCGTAACCCCCCTGTGCTCCTCCCAAAGGAGCTCTGCTGATCCTGGGAGGCCTCATGTTGAACCTGGTGGCATCTGGAATGCTACTGAGACCCATTTACCTGAAGCCGTCAGCGCCGCCTTCCTCAACCTCATGCTCATCCCTCCAGAAGAGCCCCCTCATTGGTCCAGAGAAGGTAAAGGACCGCCCTCAGAATGGGTGTTGCCGTAACGGATCCACTCCGTTAACCAACGGCATTGCCAAGTGGGACTCGGAACCCACCCCCCCGATGCCCCTGCAGTGGGACACGGAGACCCCGGAGAAGGTCGCCTCAGCCGGGGGGGGTCAGAGCTGCCTCTCACCTCCTTCAAACCCTGAACTGACCAAGTTGGTCCAGAACGGGGTGAACGGACATGTCCAGGAGACGTCCCCCACCATCACGGACCCATCCGGGCCCGCAGGTCAGAATGGGGCCCCCAGTCCGAATGGTTCCGCCATCTTGGGACTTTCCACTCCTAACTGCACCCACCCGGTGGACGAGCCGGTTCTGCCGGTCGCAAAGAACAAAATCCTGGACTTGTCGCTGTTGAAGAACCCGTTCTTCTGCATCTACACCTGGTCCCTGGTGTTCAGTCAACTGGCCTACTTCATCCCATACTTCCACCTGTCAGCCCGCGCCAGGAACCTTGGCATCGACGCCATGGACGCCTCCTTCATCATCTCAGTGGCAGGTGAGATTTAATGGTGTGTGTGTGACATTGCTGGGTAGGTCCACACACGTATCGATGTCCACGTCCCTGTGACTCTGTTGTCGGAGCATGGCGATTGCAACACCAGGCCCGTGGGTTCGATTCCAACTGCAGACCATTATGAAAATGTACACTCAGTTGTTGTGTTGAGTGCTTGCTGAATGACTATTTAAATATGTCACATGGCAAGAATCAACCCATAGAACCTCTGAAGAACCGCATGGCCCACAGTAGTTATAACACCACCCTCTCTGTGACATGGGTAGTGGTAGACAGTAGTTATAACACCACACTCTCTGTGACATGGGTAGTGGTAGACAGTAGTTATAACCCCACCCTCTCTGTGACATGGGTAGTGGTAGACAGTA
>JACXGI010008488.1:0-33381 GCA_016801175.1 Esox masquinongy | reverse complement strand
TCCTTTTTGTCTTTAGCCCAGGCGAGACGCTTCTGACGCTGTGTCTTGTTCAAGAGTGGCTTGACACAAGGAATCCGACAGCTGAAACCCATGTCTTGCATACGTCTGTGCGTGGTGGTTCTTGAAGCACTGACTCCAGCTGCAGTCCACTCTTTGTGAATCTCCCCCACATTTTTGAATGGGTTTTGTTTCACAATCCCCTCCAGGGTGCGGTTATCCCTATTGCTTGTACACTTTTTTTTACCACATCTTTTTCTTCCCTTCGCCTGTATTAATGTGCTTGGACACAGAGCTCTGTGAACAGCTAGCCTCTTTAGCAATGACCTTTTGTGTCTTGCCCTCCTTGTGCAAGGTGTCAAAATGGTCGTCTTTTGGACAGCTGTCAAGTCAGCAGTCTTCCCCATGATTGTGTAGCCTACAGAACTAGACTGAGAGACCATTTAAAGGCCTTTGCAGGTGTTTTCAGTTAATTAGCTGATTAGAGTGTGGCAGCAGGTGTCTTCAATATTGAACCTATTCACAATATTCTAATTTTCTGAGATACTGAATTTGGGGTTTTCATTAGTTGTCAGTTATAATCATCAAAATTAGAAGAAATAAACACTTGAAATATATCAGTCTGTGTGGAATGAATGTATACATTATACAAGTTTCACTTTTTGAATGGAATTACTGAAATAAATCAACTTTTTGATGATATTCTAATTTTATGACCAGCACCTGTACATGTGTACTATAAACAAATATCACAACTTCTGTTGTTAAACATTGTATTTATTATTACTATATTGCATGCTCAAAACCCCACCTCTCCGATTTCAACTTCCTCAATACAAGTAGGCCTATTATAATGTAGGCCTACATCTCGTGTTAGACGCCAGATTTTGGAAGCATTTACGTTATATTAATACTCTCATCTTTCAAATAGATGTTTCTTATTGTTGCAATGGAGAGCGAAACTACTAGCGAGACACCATGCGTATCCTGTACATACGATACCTCGAAACTATATGGGACGCTGAAGCACGCTTCTGTACGGCAATGGGCTATATCAACAAACGTCATTTCGTTAGGTTGTCAACAGCAAAACGGAAATTCTTTATACACAAATGTGACATACACAAGCGAACACTTACGAACTTATGTAATCAGAGTGAACCCTGTTGTTGACAGTTTCTGGTTGGGTGGGTTATCACGGACAGCCCACCGTTCACTCGTATTGGCCAGTTTTGCATATTACGCAATTCTATTGGCTATAGAAGTATACTTCAAGACTAACTCCACCATCGGAATCTTCAGATAATTAACAGCTGAATAGATATGAAACAAAACTGAACTGATAGGAGCTATCTATTGCATTTTGTACTGACATTTTAACTTTTCTTCACTATCCCTGGATTTATTTTTGCCTTGAAAAATGAAGTTTGTCAGATTCTTGATGAAGAACGCGGCTTTGGCTAACGTGCCAAAGCATATTGACCATTTCTCCAAATTCTCACCATCACCTTTGTCAATGAAACAATTCTTGGATTTCGGTGAGTAGCATCTCAAACTGTGTTATGCAGTGTTATCACTGTGCTATGCAGCAATGCTAGGAATCCACACAATGTTTCAATACCAAATTTATAATATCTTGCACACAGTGATGTTATATTGCTTGTTACATTTAAATGTAAAGATAATGTCCAATAAGACCATACATATACAATACAAAGATCTATTCTAAAATTAAGCCCCTATGTATCTTTATTACAACACATTCGCTAGCACAACATGCATATTATATGTGTAGATTTTTACTGATGCAGCTGATTGAAGCAATACGGGATGGGGTGGTTCAAGTTCACCAAAAGCAGCGGTAATATACTGAACACGTTTACTTCAGGCTAGGAAAGCTTCATTGCTCTAACTAGCTAACCATAACGTTTAAAAAACGCGATGATTTAACCGATAATTTTCAGTAACCTGGCAGTATAGCCTGTCCGCTAATTTGGCAAATATGACGAGGATGTGTTGATTCCAATGATGTTACAGTAGCCTATGTTTATTATTGCTATAGCCTATGTTTATTATTTCTATGATTATTATTACTAGCCTATAATAAAGAATAATAATATAATTGATGTTACTATTAACCATATCGTATTCCTCTAACTTTAACACGCACCATTTATCCCCAGGTTCTATTAACGCCTGCGAGAAGACATCTTTCGCCTTCCTTAGACAAGAACTCCCCGTTCGGTTGTCCAACATCATGAAAGAACTCAACCTCTTACCGGACCGGTTGCTGACCACACCATCCGTGCAACTCGTGCAAAGCTGGTAAGAGTTTTGAGTAATCAGGAACTATTTTGCATTTACCTTTGTGTAAGAGGGTACTGCTGCCGCACTAAAATATACCATACTCGGATACTGTGGCCCACTCTCAGCAAAAAAGTGTTTATTGTTTGCAGCATATCTCAGGGTGGGCCTACATAGCGATACACAAGCCTGTATGTACTGTAGCTCTAGTGTTCCAGGCCAGCTGTGTCTCTGCGCACTCGCGCAAGCGGTGAACTTTGTCCCAGTTTCTACCCTAGTTGTTTTTGAACCACTGAAACGTGCGTCTCCAGCAGGCGCGCGGCCGCTATAAAAGGGGAAGATGTTTTTAGTACCACGGTGGCAGGAGGACATATTGTTCCTAAGTAGCTGTACACTGCGGCATCATTCTAACGGTCTGCTTCAGCTGGAGATGGGCGACGTTTACTTCAATTTCACCTGAGACAGATATTCAAACAAAGAAAAAACAATCAATAATCCAGATTCATGTGGTGAACAATTTCATTTATATAACCGTAGTTATATCACCATGTATTTCAAAGTTTATTGCATATTTTTTTGCGAGTGTAGTAAAACAAATAAACTGTAACATAAATGATACACCAGAGTACAATACACTTTTGTAGGAGTACAATAATACATTTACAACTACACATGTAAAGCATGTGTCTGAAATTACGCCTACATAATAACACAATCTATTGTGTCACCCATAAATAGGTATTATAATCCCAATGTAATAAGTAAAGGATTGGAGTCATCACTATTTACAGTAAACATCAAACACCATCATCAAAATGATCACTGCCACATCGTAGTAACTACCACATACTGTAGCTGGCTCACATAAGGTTAGACAAAGACCCATTAGACTGCTCTGATGTACAGTTTGTTTTCCCACAGAGGGTTAGAGGGAACGGCTGGGGCTGGGCGTGGATTGTTCTTGGCATGCTGCCCCATGATTGGCGGAGGAGAGGGGCTGGGACCACTGAAGTGTCTGTTGTTGTGTTGGTGGATGTATAGGGTGGTCTGGAATGGTGAATGGTTAACCTAGACACACCCTGAGTGAGCACTACATAAGGATTGAGTCTGATGACAATTTATGTTAAACAATAGATGACGTGAATGCCGGTGTGTAACAGATGATGTGAATGCCGGTGTAACAGATGACGTGAATGCTGGTGTAACAGATGACGTGAATGCCGGTGTAACAGATGACGTGAATGCCGGTGTAACAGATGACGTGAATGACGGTGTAATAGATGATGTGAATGACGGTGTAATAGATGACGTGAATGCCGGTGTAATAGATGATGTGAATGCCGGTGTAACAGATGACGTGAATGCCGGTGTAACAGATGACGTGAACGGCGGTGTAATAGATGATGTGAATGACGGTGTAATAGATGACGTGAATGCCGGTGTAACAGATGACGTGAATGCTGGTGTAACAGATGACGTGAATGCCGGTGTAACAGATGACGTGAATGCCGGTGTAATAGATGACGTGAATGCCGGTGTAACAGATGACGTGAATGCCGGTGTAATAGATTATGTGGATGCTGTGCAACAGATGTGTTGTATGTATAGGAATCTCAGGGGTATTGAGACACACAAACACACACTGGATGTGCTCAGTGATTTAAAAATGTACCAAGGATGTTCTGATATAAGACCGAAGCCGGTAGTGCTGTAGCAATGGTGCATAGCTAGCCCTTAAGACAACTGTGCCAAGGCAAAATGTGTCTGCCTTCTCTACTAATAGAGACCAACGTCAATAAGAAAGAAATACAATGTTTTTTTGTTTATATGATTGCAACATGTCAAGTAGGAAGGTCACTTAATAATGAACTGTCTTTCCCTTGCTGCTAGGTATGTCCAAAGCCTTATGGAGATCTTGGACTTCCTTGACAAGAGCCCGGATGACCACAGTGTCTTGCAATCGTAGGTTTTGCACATTCAAATCATCCAATCAAGTCTATTGAGTATATAACAAATCATTGTCAGAGATGAACAACTGCCTTGCTCTGATCCCCCTGTACCTCCTTCCAGGTTTGTTGAGTCTCTGGAGACGATCAGGAATAGACACAACAACGTGGTGCCAACCATGGCCCAGGGGATCATCGAGTACAAAGACACTTTCGGACAGGATCTTATGACCAGCCAGAACATCCAGTATTTCCTGGATCGGTTCTACACGAGCCGCATCTCCATTCGCATGCTCATCAACCAACACAGTAAGTCCCACCCCTGAGGTCACAGGGCATTGGTCATTGATCAGGTCAGATTTCTGTTTGACCGTTGAAAGTACATTCCAGGACGTTTAGAGGAATAGGTACCAATGTGCATGTATTTTGTTCATTGGATTTGTAACGTATCATACACATATATGAGCATGAAACTTACCATAAAAAGTGGACGTGGTGGTACACAGGGATCAATTATGAGTTGGCTTTAAAAACACTTTAAAACCACTGACTGAAATGAATCAAAAGGGTCAGTGTCCCTTTTAAAGTGACTTATTCGTTTTCAAAAATACTTCACGGGGTGTTTTAGGGGAATTGTCATTGACACCCTCTCCTCAATTCCATAAAAGCAAAATGCTTGAAAATAGCCATTGAATAGCTGCTGAACCTCTCCACAAGCAATGCTGGAAAATAGCTATTGAATAGCTGCTGAACCTCTCCACAAGCAATGCTTGAAAATAGCCATTGAATAGCTGCTGAACCTCTCCACAAGCAATGCTTGAAAATAGCCATTGAATAGCTGCTGAACCTCTCCAAAAGCAATGCTTGAAAATAGCCATTGATGATGATCGACACGGATTCACTCAAATCAGTCGGGCCTTGACCAATCCGACTCCCTTTAAACTGAATCTCGCGCTCAAGTGGAATTGAAGGGAACAATTTGGCCCTGGCAAGGAGTGGAGCAGTTTGAAGCAAAGATAAATGCTCACGCCGGCAGTCTTGACACACGTCCAGGTAGTGTTCTAATTGGGCTGGCCGGCCCGGTGCCTGCTGACCGCGTTGTGCTGGCAGCCAGTTACTCAACGATTGGCATGGAAACACTGGCAGAATTACATCCGCATGCTGAGGGTAACCATGTATTGAGGTTTGGGCCCAGGGCCTGACTCTAAGGACGGGACAGGGTTGTTTAGAAAATGAAGGCCTTTACTTGTCTTGCCTCTTGAATGTCCTGCCTTATGTATGCTGTGTTTCAGATGGGTACAGTGTTTTGAATGTCTTATGTATGCTGTATTTCAGATGGCCACAGTATTTTAAATTACCAATAAGTTGAAACAGGTTAAACCTGACGACAAACAGGTTCAAACTCCTTCAGGGTTGGACTACTTTCATTTGCCTTTTATTACTTCGGAAAAAAGTCCACATCGGCAGTATCCGTCGAAGGTCAATCAAACAGAACTGGGCCTTACCAGTCCGCACCTGCCTTGCCCTTTTCAATCATTCACCAAGTGGTTTTGGACCGGGTCCAGCACACAGCCCAATCTAACTCCCTTTTCAACTCTTTCTCTGCAGCTCTTGTTTTTGACGGCAACACCAACCCAGCCCACCCCAACACCATTGGTTGCATAGACGCCCTGTGTGATGTCAATGAGGTGATTCGAGGTAAGACCACCAGCCTTCAGGGAAACAGGGGGACAGAACTTTAAAGTGGTAATTTAGTCTATTTGAAGCCAGTAACCCACCGAGAGGTGCCCCACCTCCAGCTGGCTTTGCTTTCATGTTTGTTTTGGTGGTGAAAGCTGAAAACTTGTAATTACATTATCGACTCTCCCTCTACAGATGCGTTTGAGAGTGCCAAGATGCTTTGTGAGCAGTACTACCTCGGCGCACCGGAGCTGGAGCTGAGGGCAATGAATGGTAAGAAGCACAAGCCTTGACACATCCTCACTGGGAACGGGGGGTGGGGGGGTGGTTCATCTAAAAGGCCCGGTAGCCAAATTGCGTTGATGTCTATGAATAGGGAGACAGTTGTAATTATGGTGGCTTAATAGACTGTTGTCATTTCCTTCTCAGCCAACAATGCCAGGGAGCCAATCCAGATCTCTTATATCCCATCACATCTCTACCACATGCTGTTCGAGCTCTTTAAGGTGAGTCAGATGGATAAGAGAAAAGACATTTGCTTCATTACTCTCCTCTGGTATCAGTCAAGTATGATCAGGTGAGGTCAGATTTTGTCTTTTGACAGTAATTTTAATATTTTCCTTTGGTGTCCCCCAGAATGCCATGAGAGCTACAATTGAGACCCATGAAGCCAGCCACAACCTCCCACCCATTAAAGTGATGGTGGCCCTTGGCGGAGAGGACCTGTCAATCAAGGTGACTAAAGGGTGTACTATCAATACAGCGACCATGTAGACTTAGAACAGCCTTGAGGGAATTAGAACAGCGATGCCCATGAGAACCCGGGTCAAAGTGGGAAACTCGTGAAAAACGCTTAACTCATCAATGCGGAACAGTTACGTGAAATAGAAACCATCTTATGCACAATCTGTGCAAATACCCCCATTACCCAACGACCTGACCTCCTTAGTAGAAACCACCCTGCTGTTGGGTGGTGACATGACGGCGGCTGGCACCAACCTGACGTTGTACCTCGCCCCCACTGTGGCCTTCACTCCCTAGTACCAACTTGATCGAGTTACGCAAGGCGTCAGTGATTAACGCAGAGCCTCCGTGCCAGGCTGTCAGTAACAAAACGGGGCAAGGTATTCAAGAGTCATATTTAGTAGGGGATTAACTACAGCCACCTTTGGTTGATATCGTCAACCCTTTCCCCTCTTGGAATACTGGTGTTGGTTAGTGTGAAATGATGGCCCTCACAGTGAATCTCCTTTATACGCCACAGTACCTCCAGCACTCAGGTCGGTCTGCTCACCGCTGCACTTTCCGTTCTCCAAATGTCCTCACAATAGGGTTCCGACTACTCCGGCCCAATGTCCTGTTCCCAGGCTGCAGCCTTAGCCAAGCTGTGGGGCAAATCTGTGACAGCCCTACTTAATTAGGCCCATAATAAAAATATCATATTTGATACATAGATAAATGTTGTTGCCGAATGCTTAATGAGCCGAAGTTAGTGTTCGTGTGTGTCGGGTCTTATCCTTAATTAGCTGAAGTGTGTGTGTGTCTCTTATCCTTAATGAGCTGAAGTGTGTGTGTGTGTGTTTGTGTGTGGACTCAAACTCATAGCCTATTCTCTGTCTTCAGATGATGGACCGAGGAGGTGGTGTCCCATTAAGAAAGATTGAAACACTGTTCAGCTACATGTATTCCACAGCTCCCAGACCAGACTTTGGGGACAATCACCGGGCACCACTGGTGAGTGACACACACTTATATGACTACACAAAACAGACTGCACTGAAGGACTGTGTTGCTCAGCTGATACAACTATAACACGATTTTCTTTAGCAGTATGTCTGTACCTTGAGGCCAATATATACACAACTGTAAGTTGCTCTGGATATGAACGTCTGTTAAATGACTATAATTTAAAAAAATGTGGAATACTCACAACTAGATAATGTTTTCTTTACCATTTCCTCTGAAAAAGCCATACAGTTCCCATTTTCCTCAGTGCCAATAATTACAACCAGATCAACGTACGGTATTTACGTTTGCCATAAGATCTCCACTCTTGTATGTCTCTCCAGGCTGGCTTTGGCTACGGTCTCCCCATATCCCGCCTCTATGCTCGTTACTTCCAGGGAGACCTGCAGTTATACTCAATGGAAGGCCATGGCACTGACGCCGTCATTCACATGAAGGTAAGTGACCTAGTGCCTCCCCTATACACAGCAAGGATACTTCTAAACCCGTCAACCTTTCACATGGCCAGACATGCTAATAGCAAGCCGCTAAATTACATCCTCCTCCCCCCTCCCTCAGGCGTTATCTACAGATTCGGTGGAGCGGCTTCCTGTGTTCAACAAGACGGCGCTGAAACACTACAAAGTCAGTCTGGAGGCAGACGACTGGTGTGTCCCCAGCAAAGAGCCTCTGGACCTGGCCGTGTACAGAGTCGCCAAGTGAGCCCAGGCAGTTCAACTGGCTTCCTCAGAGGAGAGAGGGAAAAGGGCAAAATCAAAATGGGACCTATCGCCAAGGTGCCCGGTGGGGGAGAGACACATCGTAACCAATCCTGGAGGGAAGTGAAGAAGCCCCGATTGGACAGCTTTAGGGCTGCTTGCGGTTTCCTGTTTCAGGAAGTTAGAAAATCCACTTCCTGTCCCAACTAAAGTTAAATTCTTAGGGGGGGCCGGTGGGTTAGGCAAGGAAGGACTGAAGGACGCACGTCGTCCAACCTCATTAATGCTCACAGCTGATTGTAGCTCTAAAACAACCCCGCTCCTAAACCTGCCTTACGGCACTGTGGGTGGTTTGATGTCAATTTTATCCACGCAGATAACATCCTTGCTGGGAGCCCCCGGCCTCAGGTACAGCACTTGGATTTTGGGGGCTGATAGAGGCCAGATCCGAAATTGGAAAGTGGTTAGCCCCGGGGAGTGAAATATATTCTGGCAAAGATAGACGGTCACTGTAGGAAGAAAGTGAAAGATCTTGTTCGAGAAGAGCATGGAATTTACTATGTTCAGAGTTTCTGGAAAGTATGTAGTGACAATTGGGTTCATGGAGGAAAAGCCATTTAGTGTGAGGAGAGTTTCAGTGGAAGAAATCGGATAATATGAAATACTTACTAGAATATGGAGGAGAAACTCTAGCAGGTAAACATGATGTTGCCTTGTTGGCACCTCCGTTTGTTTGTTAGAGCAGCTATGTCCAGTTATAACCTCAGTTTGAAGTTTGATGTTATAACAACAAAACTCCTCTACTGTATCATATAGTGGAGTTAGAGTTCATTAAACTCTAAAATGACACAAAAAAAATAGATTTCTCTTTGTACACATTGTGTACCACCAAGACATGAGAGACTCAAGGAAAAAACATCCAGGGCTGATTTCACAGACACAGAGAAAAGAAATGTTTAAAATATAATGGAGTTGTCAAACATTTGAAGCATAATGGAGTTGTCCAACATTTAAAGTTCACAAGTGTCTTTTCCCAAGTGGACCACAGTTAAAGCATATAACCTTGTTCAAGAAATTCTTGGTAATGCATGCAGACAAATGATTGTTCATATGTATTTGCCAATGACTCATTAAAATCCTTTATCACATATGGACCTACTATTGTGTACATAGGCCGGTTGAGAAGAAAAATCCTATGCAACCTTATTTTCATTCCTTCTGCTTGAACAAAAATTTCCAAAGCGAAGGCGAGTACAAGGAGACAGCCAGTGTTTTGTTTGCCTGTGTGAAAAGCTTGATGTACATGTAGAAGTGGAAGAAAATGTAGAGGTTGCAACTCCTAAGATGGACAACTGCAATACGCCAGTAACTGCCTAGACTGAAGTGATTGTCTTGCTGTCTCAGTGGGTTGAACACTGATGGTCCAGAACCTGCATAGTTTGACGTGATCCAGCCGCTCATAATGTAGCCAGGAAGCCACTTTGGTGTGTGTTGTACTGTACTTGAATTGACCACAATGTACATTTCAAAGGTCTTCTATTTTTTATGAAAAAAAACGAATTATGCGAAAATAAATTTTCATAACAAAGTTTTTGCCTTGATTTTCAAATTTGTTTATAATATATGAACCATAAACATCTTCACCCCCCACCCCACCCCAACAAAGTGGCACGTCCCCTATTGAGATATCATGTGTTACTAACGATGACTTTAGCACTTGCCTCAGGCTTATAAGTGCCATTTTTAAATGCTGGACCTGTATGGCAACACTCTTCATGCACACAAGTGACATCGATAACAAGCCAGTGTTTCCTATGAAGTGACATAGGCTGGCCCCCCGATTTCACTGTAGAGGACAACAACCTACAGTATTTCAATGCTGTATCAGCAGAGTTCAAAGATCAGTCATAACTGCTAGCTCTACGGTCAACATCAACTTTAAGGCCGATTGAACCGTTCGTGGAACATTTCAATGTACACACCAAGGAGGGGTCGGGTTGGAGGGACTGTGCTGTAGGAAGCAATCAATCTCGACCCCTGTCAGGCAGCACCCTTGTAGTAACCAATCAGAGAGGAGTGTACGACTCTGCATTATGTAACCGTCTGGTAGAGGGAGAAAAACAAGGTTAGCAGTCAACAGCGCGTAGCCAGAAGCCACGCATAGAGATCCTGTATAGAATAGAGATGTGTACTGTTTCCAAAGGCGCCTCACGAATGTAGACAAAAGATCTTTATCCACTTTGACTATCTACATGTCTCACTAGAAATCTACAGAATACACATTTTTTATCAACTTCAGTTGGTGCTGATAATATACACACTGTATAAATATAGTGTGTAGGGCTCGTACCACATTCCCAAATGTTCTTTGTATTGTGCAAGATTTCAGCAGGCAACTTGGGACGGTTTCATAACGTGTTTTCTTTTGCAGAGGTTTAATCCAGCACTATCCATTCCTGGAAAGAGCACATGCACGAGTACATGTGAGTGCGGGTGTGGCCATTAAATTGCCATTCTACTCCAACTCTAGAACATTATGTACAGTAGCTGTTAGTGGACATGCGGTGATGTATGGCAGGGGTCAGTGTAATGTCAACGCAGTTCCTTTTTTGGTCAGACCGGGGGAAGATTCACGAGTAGACATTTAATTCTGATTACGTTGGGCTTTTTTAAAAGCTTTTACCATACAACAAGTTCTCACTGGTCTTAAAAACAATGATAACATAAACCACACTAAAAAGCGGCAACATAGTTAGGAAGAGCCCTCTTGGACACGTTACTATTACCATGTATATTATTACTAGTCTGTGTCCTGACAGAGATGGAAACAACCACATTAAACTGACTATTTTTACTGATTTCAGCCTCAATGTGCCACCAGGCTGTATTCATCACCTGGAGTAGGCACATGAATGGGATAGTGATCTAGAGAGACGTGAGGTACGAGGGGACTTTCAGGGGACTTTGGATGCCATGCGGAATGTTAGTGGAACTTTGGCAGCGATAGGTCTTTATGACAGTAAACACTCAGCTGTGCCCTTTTAAGGTATGTCAGTCTGTGAGATAAGAGCCCGGAGGAGATCTGACGCACAGACAGGTTACATAAAAACCTGGCAAATCCAGTGTCTGCAGACTAGTGGGGTTATAGGTCGGGTACGGCAGGGTGCCCGCGTCTCTGCCAAAGGTTCAACGCACCGTTGTTGGCAATGTCATTTCCCCTGGCCACTGCATGGCGAAACAGTTTCACAATAAAGGCTCCACATTGAAATGGATAATAACCCGCTCTACCTTCTGGGCTGATAGATGCTCTTCTGAGGTTATTTAATAGGGTTGGCCACAATAATATCCTGTCTAACTTCAGATGACAAAATACGAAGTGATGTGTCACCTGAAGCTTTGCATTGTTGGTGTTAACAAGTAATAAGACTACAGTAGATATTAACTAATTGACTTATCCTAGAAAGATGGGTTTATGTGCTATTATTTTAGATTGTTGTTGTATTGGCTTTGATAAACAAAATGAAAGTGTTCTGGACTATTCTTAGCCTCGTGTGAACTGTATATTTTTAAAAATCATTTTCTTTTAATTTTTCTGTATGTGCTGATTTCATTGATGTTGTTTCACAACATGCATATTTTCACCTTGAAATGCTTTTTTACAGTTGTGTTATTTAAAATGTTATGCCATACTGCCTAAGTCTAACTCTCCCTTTTCAGAGCAACAAGTCTTATCTGTGTCAAAAGACAACAGCTATCTCCGAGATACATGTGGGAGGGTGAATCTCTGTTTGTCTGCGTACTAACTGTTTAGTGTCATTGCTAGGTGCCAGCTATAAGACCTACGAACCCCAGTTGCAACATTGATTATGATTGATTGAAAATTGATTTGAGGAATATTTGCTTTGGATTAGAGGAATAACATTGGGAGAGGGCTGCTTTGCTCAAATCTGTTTGGTCTCTGTCATGTCTAATCTCTAGCTTTGACACTAGAAAGGCCAGTTCTCGTTGGAACACCCCTTACTGTAAATGAGGACTAATCTTGAATTAATTATTAAAGCGGTATTTTAATGTTCTGAGTTTAAATAAAAACCAAATTAGGCTAACACTTCCCTTTGGACCCAGCTAAAAAAGACAGCTGTATTCAAAAATAATTACTTTGGTTACTTACACCTCCTAGACTCAGATGTTCTGTTAGAAGGGTACAAAATCTACAGAGCAGACAGAGTGGGCAGAGGTGGAGGATTTGCCATATATGTTAAATGCAGCCTAGATGTCATTGTGTCCATCTCAACCTCTGTCCCGAAACCATACGAATGCTTAGTTCTGAATATTGCCCTTGGTCATGATGCACTATTTACGCTAGTGGGAGTTTATCACCCACCCTCACCTCTGGGTATCTGTTCTATGCAAATTGTTTGAGTTAATGTCCAATTAATGCCAGCATCGCTTAAACTAAAAGACATTTGTAACAAACTAAATCTTACACAACTAATACTTACCATCCAGAAAAATCAACGTTAATTGACCTTATTCTAACAAATACACCTCACAAATACTGTATATAGCTATTGGGTTATTTGAAAATTATATCAGTGACCACTGCCCTATTGCTTGTATCAGAGACACTAGCCAAAAAAAACCCTGACCGACGTATAATTTTAAAGAGAAACTATAAACAATTCTCAGTGCAAGACTTCATGATCTTTGTCACTCAGAGCTTTTATCCACAAATTGCATAATGGACCCAGTGTTAGCGTTCTCTTCTTCTCTTCAGTTTTTACCTCTATGGCTGATAAACACGCCCTGCTAAAGAGACTTAGGGTAAAAAATCTAACTAATCCTAGGTTCTCATCTGACTAGAAAAGCCTCTTCTAAATAAGAATCAAGCATGGGCAACAGAGAAATAAATGGACTGGAGGAAAAAAAAGACAAAATCTAGATACTTTCTTAATGCTATGACTGAGTCTGCCGGTGAGCCCTCGAAATTCTGGAAAGTCATTAACTCACTTAAATGTGGTAACTCCTCGACAACCCTGCCAAAGCAAATTATATCACATTCTGGGATTGTCAGTGACCAAACTGAAATTTGATGCCTTTAATAAACAATTTATCTCTGCTGGTTTTCTTTTTGAAAGTAAAAATAGCCAATATAATCCTGACCGGTACATTTCCTCAGACCGTGTGGTGTGTTTTGCCATTAAAAAATGAGAATAGCCGTTTGATCTCCGTGTTGTTAGTTTGGTTTTTGCCTCTCCATTTTATGCACTCGCTACCCTCGCACCTCACAGTGCTGCTCCTGTCATTGCTAGTGCAGTGACACATCTTCAATCAAACACTAGTTGTAGGAAAGATTCCTAAAGCTTTTGTCATTTTTAACGATTAAGAATAATCTTTCTAACATTCAATCTGGTTTCAGACCTAAACACAGTACCATTACAGCCACAGTACATGTTATAAATGATATTGCAAATGCCCTAGTCCAGTGTTTCCCAATCCTGGTCCTCGGGACCCAAAGGGGTGAACGTTTTTGTTTTTGCCCAAGCACTCACACACCTGATTCAAATTAAAGACTTGATGATAGGTTGATTATGTCAATCAAGTGTGTAAGTGGTAGGGAAACATTTGAAATAGGTGTGTGAGTGCTTGGGCAAAAAGGATTGGGAAACACTGGTTAAAAGCCTTTGATACTGTAGACCATGCAATACTTTTAAGTAAGCTATTGTAAATAGGACTAGGACCGTACGCCTGTCGTTGGTTTGATGACAATGTTAAGGATAGAAGTCAGGCTATTAGAAGGAATCCAGTTGGAGCCACTGGAGTTGCCAAAGGGGTCCCACAAGGTTCTATACTTGGTTCAATATTGTTCACTCTGCGTAAAAAATATCGGTGATGAGATAAGACAGAGTAAAATTAATCTAATCGCTGATGACACTGTCATGTACTCCACTAATACGATGGCTGACCAAGCATTCTTGCTGCTGGAGACAGATTTTAAAATACTTCAATGGTCTTTTTTACAACTTAAACTGGTTTTAAATGCAAAGAAAACACATTTTATGATTTTCAACAGGTACAAAAAGCTGGTTGAAAATACACTTGCACTCCCGTGCATACAGTAGATGGCTCTCAAATTAATCAAGTCTGTGCATATAAATACTTAGGGATAAGGTAAAATGATAAACTGTATTTTAAAATACATCACCCATTATATGTGTGGGCTGGACTTCAAACGAGAACAAAATGCTTGTGTTTGTCTATAAAGCAGTTTTAAATAAACTACTCTTATTTCTCATCACTTATCAACATTAGAAATATAACTCATAAAACCAGATCTCAAGCCTGGATTGCACTTCAGGCACCTGCAATCTCCACAGAATTGGGTATGACCGCCTTTTCCTGTTACACTTATGGAATAGTCTGCAGACCAAACTTAAACTGGGGACCCATTTTAAATATTTTTTGGAGGAGTTTTGTTTCTGTGTTGCTTGTAACTGCTTTGGGGAACGCAAGTTATGTTCTATCAGGGGAATAACTTCTGTGTAAATGTAACAATCTGCTGCTATCGTTGTGTTCACTCTGATCGTTTTCCCGTTACTGATTTTTATTTTTGTGTTCTACCTAGACATATTTTTTATGCATGTTCCTGTGCTATCAGGGAAATAACCTCTGTCTGGATTAAACAATCTGATGAACTATCTGCTTAACACATCGATGCAGTATTATCTCACTTAAGGACAGACAACTTAATCTAAGCGCTTGGAGTGCAAGGATTGAGATACCGGGGTGGTAAGAGTCACCATGGATGCTGCTTGTCATCTTCTGACATCAGGGGAATACCCTATGTGTAAATCGAAACAATCTGCTGCTGTATTTTTTATATACATCTTTTAATTTTTCATATATTTTATTTTACTTGTTTTGTGCTATCTGTGGTCGTTCTGTTTTGTCTGTTTTATGTAATTTCTTAATCATTGTATGCCTTGTTTTGTCTGTACTTTTTGATAATTGAACCTAAACTGTGTATGTAAACATGTATACGCATGGCCCAGCTGTAAAAGAGACCTTGGTCTCAGTTTGTGTTCCTTGTATCAGAACAATGACTGTTCTTCTAGGTAACATGGTGGGGCATCCCAGTATCAGAACAATGACTGTTCCTCTAGGTAACATGGTGGGGCATCCCTATATCAGAACAATGACTGTTCCTCTAGGTAACATGGTGGGGCATCCCTGTATCAGAACAATGTCTGTTCCTCTAGGTAATATGGTGGGGCATCCCTGTATCAGAACAATGACTGTTCCTCTAGGTAACAGTGGGAAAATCCAAGGTATATCCCTGCCTGTAAAACATTGACCAATCTATAAATATCTTCTAATTGGTTTTCTTTCTAAATCGTTTTCCATTGAGCAATGCAAGGCTTACACCGTGTTTTGCGTGCAGGGCATATTTAGTTTTAATATGAATGTGGGGCATACTTTGTGTGGGGTGTTTTCAGGTCAAGACGAAGACAATGGAGGCAAAGGAGTTGTTTTATTTGTTTTATTCCTGGTGGACATTTTATTAAGTGCCTTTCTGTTAATAATGGGAGGATATTGAAGACAGGTAAATTGCCTTGTCTTTTCCAACCACTATTTAAGGCTTGTCAACAACTGTACGTGCGTTCAACATGCCAAAGGAATTTTCCAGAAGGCCATATGAGATGTGGCAGTGATGTAGCCATGCTGTCTGAAACACAAATCATATTTCCCTTTCACCCAGTGGGCTGATGAGACACTGGTGTCCTTCAAGACTCACGTCACTTCATCACTATGCCGTCAGCCACACTGTAACAGAACCCCAGAACCTGACCACCTCACGTAGGGCTGTGTGCGTAAGGTTTTGAGTGCCTGAGCTAAAAGTGGCATCCTAACCTCGCACTGTTGTAGTAAAGCCTGGCCAAGAAAACAGATTGACGGGGATGGGGAAAAACAGCGTACTCCTATAGGCCTATCCAATATGGCATCATTGCTACATTTTGCCTCTGCCAGCTCAACAGAGCTTGACAGAAAAAGGTTGTTAGTTGGAGGGGATGATCAGTCCTGGTGACTGTTTTGGGGGTACCTGTTGATCACAGAAGGCTGGTGAACCTTAATTAAGAACAATGGGCTCATACTAAAGTCTGGACTGGAGTTAATGGAATGGAGTTAAACAGATTACACTCAGCGTGAGACACCCGTCCAGTTCCTCCATTTCAACCATTTATATGGACCCATTCTCCTCAATTAACCTTCACCTGCCTCCACTGCTGTTGATAATGATTTGTTTTCTGATTTTATTTTCAATATTTGTCCATTATAAACGGTACCTATTATGAAATCTTATGCTTATGGTGTACTTCGCATCATGGGTCATTTACCAGTGAATAAATTTTGAGATCTTTCTAGAGTACACTGAATTGACAGCAAATGTAAAACCGAGCATAAACATAGCAAGCAATGATTATCAGAAGTTTTTTGTCATTTAAAGCCACTTGGGGGTGAGGAACTGAACAGAACCTCTCCAGAAACGTATGGACCCTGATAATCATGAAAGGCTGGCGCTCTCATGTGGGGGTGAAGCTTAAGTGCAGTGGCACTGAACTAAACTCCCAGGGGCAATGAGTTACTACGTCCCATTCGGTCACATATACTAGATGGAATATTGCCTTCCTGTACTTTAAAAAGTACGTACTTCGGCAAGTATGGTATGCACTACGCGATTCGGGATTCTGCCCTTAACTGTTGCACGCAGTCAAAAAATCGCTTTCTGGAAGGTTGGATATGATTTGCAGGCGTCTGAGAGACGCATTAAAAATGCGGGAGACTCCCGGCATTTCAGGGAGAGTTGGGATGGCTGCATTATGATTGGCCCTTCTCCATTACCTTGCCGTGCAGGTAACACTGCACGGGTCAGATACATGCTTGCCGTCCTGGACCGTGCTGGTCAATGGAGAAGCGCCATAGCCAACTTAGCTATCTACCTTAGGAAGCTACAACAATGTTGACAAGGTAACCTTACCACCCGCATAATTACTTCAACAGGTTGCTTACTGTGAGTGTGTTCATCGCTGCTTGGAAGTGTAGCTAGCCGCCTGAGGCAGCTAAATGTTATTCATAGTTTGTGGCACGAGACAGTATGTCCAGCAACAGCCAGTCTAGCAGAAAAAGCACGAGAGCAGACAGGAAGATTCTTCTAGCTCGCGCGTTATGTGATGACACAGGGTGTACAGACAGGGGAAAAAAGGTATCCACAGGGTGAAGTGGATTCACGAAACAGAAAATATTTTATTCCTCCTCGCAGATGACCTAGATCAGACATAGACCAGACCCCCCCTGGTCTATGTCTGATTTTATTATATTTTATTGCTGATCTACACAATTCACGTGGATGACCTATTTTTAAGTAAAAACGGCGAAAAAAAGTTTGCACCCCAGATCAATTTCGCACCTGAAAGAATAAAACAAATAAAAGCGTGAACCGCTCTCGAATATTATTGACTCGATCCACAAAAATCTCACAAGCAACTGAAGAACATTCCAGAGCGAACCCACACAAATTCCGTAGATCTCACATCTGTATTCTAGCTGACGACTCTGGACACAATCCACCTATATCTATTGACCTGATCTGTATTCTACATAAAGACACTGGACACAACCCACCTATATTCATTGACCTGATCTGTATTCAACCTAAAGACTCTGGACACAACTCAATTATATTTACTGACTCGCAGGTCATCTGAACATGGAAAAACATTGATGTTGCTCAAAAAGGTCTTGTAGTCTCATGATTCTCACCTGGTACAGTCGGAAGACGTCTGGCATCCCCTTAAGAGTCCAACTCTTCTAAGAATGAAGAGTTTTCTTCCTGTGTTCTGACCCTACCAGAGAGCTTTTCTACACTACCAGAGAATTTGTCCTGTGGTCAGTTGAGTGGTCATTGTAAATATATATAGTTACTGTTGGTCCTCACCCTCCTAAACATTGACAGTGTGCGGCGAATATCTTTCCATAATTCTTCATAGCCATCAAGATGCATTGAGGCTTTTTGGTCAGCTAATCTGTATTCTGCCTAAATACTCTGGACACATCCCACATGTATTTATTGACCTGGTGGCCATCTGAAAATGCCAAAACATTGATGTGGCACATAAAAGGTCATGTGTTCTCACTATCTTCACCGAGAACCCAGCCACTGGAGAACAACTGGGGTGCCTCCAGGGAGCGGTGGTTCATTGAAGACTGCGTCTATTCTGTAAATGTTAATATGCACCTTGGCCCTAATCTGCCCATGTTTTTCTGTTGACTTAACGTTGGTTTTGGTTTGTCTTTACATAATAACATGTATGTTCTGTCATGTTTGGGTCTCATCTTTTATTCTATATTTGTAATTCCTTTACCTGCAGTATAGTCTTGTCTGTTTTATTGGTTCATTCACAGTGTTACACTGTAAACATTACTTTGAAATGGTATCACTGTCTACTGAAAAGGTATCACTGTCATTGTGTTCTAATAATGACATTATTCTCTAAAATGTCTGTGTTATAATTTGCAAAAAATGGATAGGAAATCCCAAAGAGTCAGACAGTTTATTTACCTGTTCAATGGGGAGTGAACACACCCAGAAAATGTATTGTAAACGCATTTCAGTTCAGCTTACATGGATGTTTAGCCTACATTAAAAAAATATTTTATATTTATAATTAATTTAATTAATTCATTTTGTCATCATTCAGGTTGTTGTTTTTGACTTCCCACACTGAAGAGTAACAGATATAAGGACTGTTTTCCCCCCACAGGCTGTACAATGTTTAAATCTATACGTTGATTTTAATAATGTATACTTTGTACATTAGCACAACGATAGTCAGTTTGTTTATTCTTCAACTGTAGCCAATCGTATTTTAAATCTGGTTTGTACGTTTTATTGTGTCTCTGTTTTTACAGTTGATCCCTCATTGCTCAACACTGTTTTTCCAACTGTGACAATAAAAAGACTGATTGATCAATTGAAGCAACTGCAGATTGAAAACAAATGCGAATAAATGCAGTCAAGAGTAATTTTAAATGTCCCCACATAATTCAAAATGTAATGCAATGTATAGTCTAAACTATGGATTGTTAACCCATGAAATTAGACCTCACCAGATAAAGTGAATAAAGATTTTGGTTGTATTGAAGAAATTAAACATCATACGTAACTATCCATCTTTAATGATCTGGGTTTTGGTGCTGATTAAATACCAGTTTGGTATAAGATGGAGGAAGTTGTTTGAAATCAGTATGATAGTGAGGTCTCCTTGAGTATTTCAAATCTGTATAAAAAGTGTCAAAATAGTAGAGATATTGAAAACTATGAATGCACATCTAACAACTGACTAAACAACTAAATCAATGTTTCATTGCTTAATGATCATACATTAATGGTTTATAAACACGAGCTATCAAATATATCTATTTTAGTGCTTTAATGTTTCTTTTGTAGTATGTTTTCGTTATTAACGTTACCATGGTAGTCGTAAAGAACGTATTTGTGATTACGTCACGCTGTTCTTCAACACTGAACCTATCTTGTCATTAAGCGCCATCTAGCGGTTGTGTCATAAAACACATCGTCAATGTCGATTGTTGCATCAATTATTAGAAAGTCTAATTGGAACTCTTATTTGAGTTCCTATTAAATATTGCATTCAAACTCATATTTCTTCCGTTCGTGTTGCTTGTATTGATCGATTATATAGCTCTTCTTTGTGTATTATATTGTATTATAGTGTTGTTTTAGTTTTATTTTGTACAGAAATCTTGAACTGTTTTACTGTTGTACTGTTTACAACGTGCAGTAAATATGGATGACTCAACGTCCATCCAAAGATCTTAGGTAGGGAGTTACCTTGATGATCAGGTAAGTTTGCCATTATCCTGTAGTGCTCATGTGACTAAACATCTATTTTCATGGTCTTTTTCAGGATTCAATGAATGCTCTGCTATACCACAGCTGACTAAATCCATGTTTTGAAATGAACTGCCTAATAGCTCTTACTGATTTCAGAGCTAATGATGACCTGTTTTACAGAGAAGGTTTGTCAGAGAGTTCCTGACTCTCCAGGAACAAGGTGTACTTCACCCAGACCTCAGTGTCAATCACATGAGGAGATGGATCATCTCTGATACAAGGAAGGCCTTCCTGAAAAAGTGAGTGAGACCCCAACACAATATGAAACATAATAAATAGATCAGGCTAGACAGCACAGAAAGAGAACTATAGAAACATGATTCATGCAATTGAAATTTATTGTGTAGATTTCAAGAAATGGCAGAAGGGACAGACATCGACCTCATTGAGCTGGTGAGGAACAGTAAATACATAACGCTGTGATAGACAGTACAAAGTCACTGTACAAAATCAGTTGTGTACCTTTGTTAAGACTGCTGCAAATGCTAACATCAAACTGTCTCTGTGTGTACAGATGTTGAAGGTAAAAGCTCACCATAGACTTCTTGAGATCAAGCAGGGAGTTCATAGAGAGCTGAGCATTACACAATGTCAACATCACCAGTCTTCAGCAGAGGTATAATCATATGTCATAATTTCCTATAATACAGGACACCACTGTTACCATACAAAAAGACTGTTTATGAACTTGTTATTACGATTAGGATTATTATTATTATTAACCCTTCACTTCATAAAGAACACTATGAACTAATGTCTCATTCCGTACCTTCCATTTCAAGGTAACCACGGAGGGCCAGCAGCTCCTGACCTGCAAGCCCAAGCCATCGGTTCCTTCTCATGAGCCTCTGGGCTCTACAGCTCTGATAAGTGCTGATGTTGCAGGTGGTCTGTCAGAGAAACAGGCCAAACCTGAGATGAGGTCAGAAGAGATGCTCCAGGTGAAGCACCTCTGTCAAACTCAGGTAGAGGTCCTGGGTAGCCTGGTGGACAATGTGACTCATGGAGAAGACCAGGAGAAGAAGGATGAGGTCCTTGTGGCAAAACCAATCCCCACTCCCCGCTTATCCACAGCAATGGATGTAAAAGAGGTCCAGGAGAGCCTGGTGGACAAGGTCAGACTGAGTGTTCTAGCAGTACATTAGTACTAGACCTCTACATTTAGTTAACATTTACATTAAAACATGCTATGCAAGATATATGATATAGAGTGCTTTAAAGTGTAGTAAAATCCTTTGAGAGGTAAACAGAGCTAACATTACCAAGCCTTTTTCTCTTCCACGTTAAGGAGAAGACGGTTGACATTCTTGACCTGAGCATTTCTCCAAGGATCCAAAAGGCTCTCAGAGACATTGAGGCCATGGTGACCTCCAGAATGAACACTACGGTCATGCCAAAGCAGCTTGTGGTACTTGGTTCCACCATCAAGCACATTGTCACTCAGGTACTGTCTCACTTAGATCAACCAGTCTTTCAGGAGGAAGTCTATTTGGAGACAGCTGCAATCGTGGACGACACCCAAGCTCTTCTGTGGTCTTTTCCCTGGGTTCAAGTCACGGAGGAGGAGGAGCTGTCTAACTCCCAGTCCATTGATTCCTATGAGGTGACCAAGGCTGTCATCAATGACCTGGATCAGGTGCTAGGCCCCAAACCACTGGTGGGAGCTCTGGGTATAGGCTCACAGATTTTGACCAGGTACATTGTTCATCTTGTTGGTCTGTCCATTGCTAAAAGAGTACCTGAAGTTCACGCTGCCAACCAAGAGGAGAGACGTATTAGCCAGGATATGCTGAACATCTGTCCTCTACCAGCTAAATTTGTAATCAGCAGAGAATTATTAGGTGACTTTGTGGTGAAGTTTATGCTTCAACTTCACCCAATGAACAGACCCAGCTCCAAGCAGCTCAACCAGCAAGCTCTGCTCTTACTGGTTGTTAAAATGGCCTCAGTAGCGTTTAACGTCTTGAGGAAGATCCCGGGTGTTTCCGTGGATGAACAGCTGTGTGCCCCCATCTGCAACATGAGACAGACGGTATTCCACATGCAGAGTGCTTTGGTCCAAAAGTTCGGCACAACAAACAAGATAAAAAATTTGGTTGCATTTCCACCATACCCCAGGCCATCTGTGAGGGAATCTTGACTGTATACAAGGGCATCTCTGTAACCCATCCACTTCAAGTCCCCGGCCCACAGCGTCCAATAGCCAAGAGCTATGAAGAGGCTATGGAGACAAAGCTGTTTGCAGTAACTCTACCCAAGGACCTGAAAAAGACTATCTACCATCATTATGGTTCCCAGATCGGGAAACTGCCACTTTTCCAGAAAGCTTTTCCACCGCTGACTAGCCGTGACAAGATTGAGTACAACCAGCGTGTTACTCGACGATGACGAGGAGGAGACATCAGATAACATGGTGCCTAACAACCCTCTGGCTCTTAATGTCAGCCAGGCTGCCTTTTTAAACCAGTTTCCACGAACCAATGTATTCCAATCCACCACAACAGACTTCACTGACTGCAAATCAACCCCTAGGTATGTGCCAGTCATGGTCAAAGTGCAAACAGGGGTTATGACAGATAACTCAGATGAGGCTATTGGTAAATCGTTTGACCAGGCTCTGAGGGAGGCAGAGAGAAACAAACCAAAGATTACTATTGTTCCTCTGGTACTAGTCAGGAATGTCTTTGATGACGCATTCTTGACCTGGAAATACGTGTCGCATGACGTCCGTCTTTACAATGATATGGTTGATCACATCCACATCAAAATTCAGAAGGAGACACTTAAGTACAAGGGCCATAGAGTGTTCAAATCTACACTGAACAAACTTGAGGAGGATCCTAAGAAGATGAGACCCTTTGTTATGAACTGCAGTCAATCTTTTGGGATGAAATACTTGAATATCATCAGGGACCATAGAGAAATGAAAGCCCAGCTGCACCCAGACAAGCTGTCTCTGCTGGTCAGTGACCTCATGGTTGGGGAGATTATGGCTCATCTGAGGCCTATCTTGACCTTCTCCAAGGACACTAAGGAGGGGGACAACCGGCCGTACTGCATTAACGTCCCGGTCAAAAGAGATACCAGCTCCCCAGATGATGCAGGTAGAATAACACTGTTACTGTTGGTGTGTTACATTAATAACCAGGCCTAGTCTAATGGAAATAACACACGGCACAATGTTCTGTCATTAACAACTTTACCACAATATCCATTGTCAATCACACGGCTAGGCAACAGTCAGCTGAAGTTCACCAAGTTCATTTCCGTTTGTAATATTCCACTGTATGTTGTCATCAACAGACAAGACCACACTGGAGCTTCGTATTGAGAAAGCTAGTGCTGACCGAATGAAGGAACTTCTCATCCCATCTGTAAGTTCCACTGTATTCTGTATCACATCATCCATAGATAATATCAGTCAGTTTGAATGTGGTCAGTCCTGTAGTGACCTGCAGCTTGTTTTCTACAGTTTGTTTTACTCAGTACCTCTGTTTGTTGACAGGAACCCAAAGACCATTCACGGGCGGCTTGGATGAAAATGGAGGAGTATGAGCAGTCTAATAAGAAGAAAACCTGTTGGGACTGGTTCTGTGGACCGAAAGAAAAAGACTGCGTTTGAAAAGAGTGTGGAGGATTTCGAAAAATACTGTCGCAGGAGCAGTTAGAGTCTGACACATAAACCAAATGAATTGATGGACACACATTAGACTGCCTCCAACATCAAACACACAAACCAAATTAACTGATACACACAAATTTACAACTTAGCCTTCCTCAAACCACAAATAAACCAAATTAACTGATACACACAAATTTACAACTTAGCCTTCCTCAAACCACAAATAAACCAAATGAACTGATACACACAAATTTCTAATTTAGACTTCCTCCGGCCACAAACAAACCAAATTAACTGATACACAGACATTTACAACTTAGCCTTCCTCCAACCACACACAAGCCAAATTATCCCGTAGTGCTCATGTGACTAAACATCTATGTTTACGGTCTTCAGGATTCAATGAATGCTCTGCTATACCACAGCTGACTAAATCCATGTGTTGAAATGAACTGCCTGTTAGTTCTCTGCTCACTGATTTCAGAGCTAATGATGACCTGTTTTACAGAGAAAGTTCATCAGAGATTTCCTTATTCTCCAGGAACAAGGTGTACTTCACCCATACCTCTCTGTCTATCACATGAGGAGATGGATCATCTCTCATACAAGGAAGGCCTTCCTGAAAAAGTGAGTGAGACCCCAATACAGTATAACACTTAGAATGCAAAAAATTTTGCCAATGGAACAAGACAATTTAACTATATTTGAGGAGATATTTACTTGAAATAGTGAAATAATCTGCTAATGGAAGAAAACAAATTATACGATATTCAAGGCATTATTTCTAAATATAAGCGGTATAATCTAGCTTGTTAAAATATATACCTTATTTTAAGGATGGTAAGTTTTTTTACCTGAAAATATGATAAATATACTTGATAAGACATTTTTTTTCGGTGTAATAAATAGATCAGACTAGACAGCACAGAGAGAGAACTACAGAAACATAAGAGTCATGCATTTTAAATTTATTGTGTAGATTTCAAGAAATGGCAGAAGGAACAGACATCCACCTCATTGAGCTGGTGAGGAACAGTAAATACCTAATGCCGTGATAGACAGTACAAAGTCACTGTACAAAATCAGTTGTGTACCTTTGTTAAGAAAAAACAAACTTTGTGATGCAAATGCTAACGTCAAACTGTCTCTGTGTGTACAGATGTTGAAGGTAAAAGCACACCATAGACTTCTTGAGATCAAGCAGGGAGTTCGTAGAGAGTTGAGCATTACACAATGTCAACATCACCAGTCTTCAGCAGAGGTATAATCATATGTCATAATTTCCTATAATACAGGACACCACTGTTACCATCCACAAAGACTGTTTATGAACTTGTTATTATTATTGGGATTATTATTACCACTTTAGTTCATAAAGCACACTATGAACTAATGTCTCGTTCCTTTCTTCCATTCCAAGGCAACCATGGAGGCCTCGCAGGTGATCTGTCAGAGAAACTGGCCCAACCTGAGATCATGTCAGAGATGCTCCAGCTGAAGCCAATCTGCCAAACTCAGGTGGAGGTTCTGGATAGCAGCTGACAAGCTGATTAATGGAGAAGACCAGGAGAAGAAGGATGAGGTCCTTGTCACAAAACCAATCCCCACTAGACTAGCCCCTGTACATAATTACATGTAGTTACATAGAATAGCTACTGTAATTGCAATCGATGCCATTACAATATCAACACATATGAGCGCCTGTTATCACTTTGGAAACCTGCATAGGAGTCGATATGCTGTTGCTTGTTTTTTTTTAAATGTATTTATTGAGACAGAGGTCTCATTTACAGTTGCCCTGTATTACAACAACGAACAATAAAAACATGAGTAAGAAAAGATTTTAAAACTGATATAAAACAGTCAAAGACAGCAAGTAGAATTGACTGTAAAATGTTCAGTCAGACACTTTAAAATGTGCCATGGACACAGTGTCCTTCAGCCTAAGGTCATCCTGCAGATCATTCCAAGTTTGACGGGCACAGAAGGAGAATGACGTTGTACCTATCATAGACTTTGCCCGGGGTACCTCGAGAATTATCCAATCTTGCGATTGGGTCTAAGAGCTGTTTTTCAGTATAATTTTGGAGGTAAGATCATTTGGAAGTTTCTGCAGGACGGCCTTATAAACAAACAGTAAAAAGTGTCTTGCCCTCCTGGATTCCAAGGAATCCCAACCAACAGCAGTATATAAAGACAGTGGTGTGTATAAAAGCACTGTGCACTGCAATACACACTAAAACTGGTTCTATGAACAATATACACAAAACCATTTTGCAGTCTCAAAAAAGGAAGACACTTTTTTTGCAAAACCCTACACCATGTCATTGTGTATAAAACATTGTCCTTCAGTGTTTGAAATTCACATTTTTACAGCTCTAACACTTTCAACACAGTTGTCGAGGTGTAACCAATGACAAGAATAATTATTCAAAAAGCAATCAGGATGATGGTATGAATAAATAGAGCAACAGGTAAGATCACGGGTGTTTTGGAAGAATGGATGACAACATCACAGAGAGAGGCATAGGAAGAATAAGGGGAGGTGGACGAGACGGGTTGAGCAATAAGAACAATGATCTCTAATGACATTTGTGACACTGTACTTGACCATGTTGTACATGGTCAATGAGGGAAGCTGGATAAGAGTACAGCCAAACCTGAGCTGTTTCACTGTTGCATCAACTGATTGGACTTTCAGAAATAGATTACAAACTGTAAACTATTCTGACTGCTGTGCCTGGTTGTGCAATTGATCTGTATTCTACCTAAAGACTCTGGACACAACCCACCTATATATATTGACATGATCTGTATTCTACCTAAAGACTCTGGACACAACCCACCTCTACTGACCTGATCTGTATTCTACCTAAAGACACTGGACACAACCCACCTACAGTTAGGTCCAGAAATAATTGGACACGGACACAAGTTTTGTTTTTTTGGCTGTTCCCGAAATATATTCAAGTTCCAGTTAAGTAATGAATGTGGGCTTAAGGTGCAGTCTCTCAGCTTTAATTTGAGGGTATTCACATCCAAATTGGAGGAGGGGTTTAGGAATTACAACTCTAATATGTAGCCCCCTCTTTTTTAATGAGAAAAAAAGAACGCACTGGTGAGCTCTGCAACACAAAAAGGCCTGGACGTCCACAGAAGACAACAGTGGTGGATGGTCGTAGGATCCTTTCCATGGTAAAGAAAAACCCCTTCACAACATCCAGCCAAGTGAAGAACACTCTCCAGGAGGTAGGCATATCATTATCCAAGTCCACCATAATCCAAGTCTACCATAAAGAGATGACTTCATGAAAGCAGATACGTTCGCGACAAGAGAGTTCACGACAAGGTGCAAACCATTCATAAGCCTCAAGAATAGAAAGGCCAGATTAGACTTTGCCAAAAAACTTAAAAAGCCAGGCCAGTTCTGGAACAGCATTCTTTGGACAGATGAAACTATGATCAACCTGCACCAGAATGATGGGAAGAAAGAAGTATGGAGAAGACTTAGAACGGCTCATGATCCGAAGCTTACCACATCATCTGTAAAACACGGTGGAGGCAGTGTGATGGCATTGGTATGCATGGCTTCCAATGGCGCTGGGTCACTATTGTTTATTGATGATGTGACAAAAGACAGAAGCAGCTAGATGAATTCTGAATTGTATAGGGATATATTGTCTGCTCAGATTCAGCCAAATTCAGCAAAGCTGATTGGACAGCGCTTCACTTAACTGATGGACAGTGACCCAAAACATACAGCGAAAGCACCCCAGGAGGTTTTTTAAGGCAAAGAAGTGGAATATTCTGCAGTGGCCAAGTCAATCACCCGATCTCAACCCAATCGAGCATGCATTTCACTTGCTGAAGACAAAAATCAAGGTAGAAAGACCCACGAACAAACAACAACTCAAGATAGCTGCAGTAAAGGCCTGGCAAAGTATCACAAATGTGGAAACCCAGCGTTTGGTGATGTCCATGGATTCCAGACTTCAAGCAGTGATAGCCAGCAAAGGATTCTCGACAAAGTATTAAAAATTAACATTTTATTTATGATTGTGCTAATTTGTCCCATTACATTTGAGCCCCTGAAATAAGGGGACTGTGTTTGAAAATGGTTGCAATGCCTAAACTTTTCATACAATATTTTTGTTCAACCCCTTGAATTAAAGCTGAAAGTCAGCACTTTAATTGCATCTCAGTTGTTTCATTTCAAATCCATTGTGGTGGCGTACAGAGCCAAAATTATGAAAATTGTGTCAGTGTCCAAATATATCCAGACCTAACTGTATATATTTTTTTTACCTGATCTGGATAAAAGTCTAAGCGGCACATGAGTAAATGCCAAACGCACCACTTACTACCTGTGTACTACCGCAACCTGTTGCCACCCTTTCCTGTTCTGGCTGTTTCTTTACCACCTCCTCTATGACGTTAAAACCTGTGATAGGTATTTCGGCTACTTTAGGATCACTAGACACAAGCACCAGCACTATGAGACTAGGACTAGAAACCTAAACTGCTCAGTTTAAACTCCACAGCTATCCACCCCATGAACATTATCTCTGTCTGGTTGGTTGCCACTCCATTCAGTGGTTCTGGCCCAATGAGTTCATCTATAGCTCTGATTTTGGTGTGTGGAGGATGTTTAGATCGCCACTCCTCATTAATAACTGCTGCTTGAGCCCCTGTATCCCAGAGTAGTTTTGACAACAAAGTATGTTGTCAAAACTACAACTAACCACGTTCCTCTTCCCTGAGACTAATCAGTCTTTTTTGTTTTGCTGACAGGTAGTTCATTTTACACACCTCTGGAAATTTTTGTCTTTGTATTCATTCCTCAGCTACTGTGTGCTCTAACTGACTGACTGCCCTTCACAGAGATTGGTGTTCTTTCCAGTGGGCTTTTTGTCAACTACCTGATGTCGGTGCAGCTGACTCACAGTAGAGCTGAGTCTGTCAAGCATTTCTTCAATTTCCATGATGAAACTTCTGTCCTCCCTCCAACATTCTAGGTTGGTCTCTGAAGAATGGTCCTTCCCTCACAACTGAAGTCTTAAGACACGACTCTCCTGGCTAGCTCGCCAAAAATGTGTTGCACCCAAGAATGCACTCTGACTCTGAGTACAAATATTTTAAATGGGGCTTTTATTCTGAAAGAATAAAACAAATAAATGTGTGAGCTGCTCTGGAATGTTCTTCACTCGCTCCAAAAAAATCTCACAAGCAAAATAGTCTGTAGAACTTCAACAAATGTATTGACACGTATTACTTATTCTGTAACGAAATAAACAGTCTATTTACAGAATCCATACTTGTTTGAGCACATAGTAGTTATGACATGATACCCCTAGCATTGCTAACCTGTTTACCCTAGCACATGGATTTCCACAACTACCATCCACAAACATCTCTTACACATTCGTATCAAATTGCAATCAACGTATTTACACCAAACTCTAACATATTCCCTGGGCATGAATATGATTCTATTTCCTTTTATATAACATACAAATATGACATTAATAACGTACAGGTGTATTGGTTTGAGAACCCGCTAATGTCTCCTGCAATTTAGCTAGCCAACATCGTCTGAACAAACTACCTCAATTTACCACGCTCAGTCATTAAAAACAAAATATTTTTTATAGAACAGGTTGCAATTGCATATCATGCATATCATGTACGAATAGATTAATGTCCCTGTGCAGTCTTATTAATATGGTTGAAAAATCACTGTTTATTTTATACTTATTCCCAAATCATTCACAAAATACATGTTTATGCTCTGTCATTATGGGTTATTGTGTGTAGATTCATGGCAAAACTTCCTGAAGCCCTTTGTTAATGGCTAAGAACATCCTGAGAACGAGAGTTTGTGTGGTTTCCAAACGGAAGCCTGTTGAACAATTACAAACCAGTGATATGGAAAAACACGATTTTACTATTGGAGGAACATTGTTGATTGGCAAGTCATGATTCATATTTTTATTCTATTACACAGTTAAACAGTTAGTCTTCCTTCTGCATTGATCACCTGGTGAGGAATCTGAGCTCTGAATCTCAGCCTCATGCTCCTTCTCTTCAAAAACATACATGAAAGTGTATACATTATTGTGACGCACACGTCATATGCACCTAGCACACCAAAATACACATACAAAATAAAATGAATCAATAAAATATAATTCGATTTTTAACAACTTAGTTGACTGCAAGCAATATATTCAAAGCCCCGGATAGAGTAGGTAGAGTCCATAGAGATAATACACACGCCCAGAGTGCATGATAATACACACGCCCAGAGTCAACTTTTTCTTCAGGGAACCCAGTACAGCACTGGCGCGTGCTTCAGGGAACTGAAGTTATACAATCCTTACAGTATCTTGCTTGTTTAACGTAATGTCTGCAGTCTGTAGATAACGATAAATCCAATCCATTACACCACTTCATGGGGCATGAAACACACAACAACCTTTGTAGTCAGGGGTCACCAACAAAGTGTCTTAGTGCAAAACTGGCAGCAAGTCAGACCCTCACAGACTTAACTGACATCACCTGGTAAGTGATTGAGTGCAAGAGGCTGCTAGGGCTCAAAATGCTATAAATAGTAATGGGACAGCACTTTGTGACTTTATTATGTTACCTTGACGATGCTGAAACATGTTGCACACTATTGTGGGTTTGGGACTTTTAATTTTACGTTTTTTTACTTTCTTCGCAGTAAGGCACTTGACCGACTGCCTGATTTATATGTCTTGCAGGCTCTTGCCCTACAGAGTGGACGAGAGGTAACTGTCAATAATAATAATCTTTGTTAATGTAGCGTAGTTTACTGTTCTTCTTCTTTCTTCTCTTATTAGGCAGTTTTGCCGGGATTTTTCTCTCACTCCCGGGCTTCCCCATGATATCCCCCATGTTTCACGTCAGAACGCAATGAACTGTGGGCAATTCCCTCAGGCAAAGTCTACAGAAATGCAGACTTACGAAAAGGGTGCACAAAGGGCTCAAAATGTCTGCGAGAGAGCCCTCGCGCACTTGACAATTTGACAGTGGGACAACCCTAAGCCCTTACAGACTTAGCAAGAACGTGCTTCAAAGTCTGTGAGTCTTTGAGTGTGGACATTGGGATTGGGCCATCCTATCAAATCAGTCTTACCTTAAAAATTGACCACAGAGGTTTGGATTGAATCTCCTGGACTGAAATGCCAAGCCATAGGCTCACATTGAGCCAGAAAACATGCAAATGAGGGGAAATCTCAGACAGATTTGACAGAAGTAACTTCTGCCGACCAATGTTTTTGCCGACCATAACAAATGGCAATATTAAGGAACACATTAGCAATTTTCTATAGTTATATCTCCATGCAGTTTAAGAGAGAATAAATTACTTTTAAATGTGCTAGCTTAACCAAGGGACTCCCTTGAAGGGAGAGAGAGCATCACAACACATCTCACCAGCACAAAAGCTGTCCAACGTTGGCTGGCAATTTGCGGTACCTCACTCACATGTCTCTTGTGTGTTAGTAATTAAAGCCCCCCCCCCACTACAACAGATAAACCAAAACTATGAAGACATATTCATTCATTCAATATAAGGTTGGCGATACACAGAAATCTTGACTCTATGGCAGTACATTAGGCTACTCTGTGTAATTTTCACAAATGAAAATTTTAACGGCACAAACCGGCACAAACAAACTGAACAATTTTGTTGAATTTGGAGCATGTTAGGGGGCTGAGTGACCTCAGAATGACCAATACAATTTTATTTAATATCTAAAAAATAACAGCAGCACAAACAAAAATTTTAACAGCTCAAATGAAGCACAAACAAATAAGCCTATTTTGACTCAATTTGGAGCATGTTGGGGGCTTGGTGACATCATACCAAAGCAGCACAAATGAAAATGTTAACGGCACAAGTCAGCAAAAACGAAGCACAAATGATTGAGCTTATTTTGCCAAAGTTTTGCGTTGGCTGGGGGGCCAACTTCACGCAGGTGGCATGAATATGGTAAATATATTGTAATATTTACGATTACAACTAAGAACAATATGTAAATGTTTCAACCCCACCGACCTGTTATTTTTACCTCTTTTTTTTGGGGGGGGGGTGTCTTAATTAGGGGGGTCAACCCTCCCCAATTCCCCCGTAATTCGAGGGACAAAGCATTTTGCTGAGCCCTAATACGTTTTAATGTATTAACGTTTCTGTAAACCAATGTAGCATTACGAGACAGCATTTTGCTGAGCCCTAATACGTTTTAATGTATTAACGTTTCTGTAAACCAATGTAGCATTACGCAACTATAGACTAGTTAATATCTAGCTACTTTAGTTCTGGTCCAAGCTAAGAAAAATCTGTGTCCATGTTGTTATTAGGATCATTGATTGAAACGTTACACTTTTGGGGGAATCATGAAGTTAAATCTTTGGCCAAAGTGAACATTGGGCAAAGCATTTAATATACCACAGCAGTTAAAAGGGTGGAAATGGGTGTTCATGGAGTGTGTGAGCCGGTAGAAAAAAAATATCTGTAACTGGATATGTCGACAGGTCATTTACGCTTTTAATATGCTTGTAATATGTAAAATCTCACATGAAGTGATTGGCCTCTACGTGGTACACAGACGAAGACGATGGATACTCAGGTGCATTTTAATTACGAGTTTTTACACTTCGTAAATCCTCAGCTTATGGGTATTTTCTTTGTTAGAAGAAATCACGTTGCTAAGCCCTCGTTTGTATAAGTAACGTTATCCAGACGCAAGAACCGTAAACGTTAGAAAAGTAAGCTAACTAATGATAGCTAGGTCAATAAACTGTAATATCTATCCACATTTCCGAGTGTTATAAGCCTTTAAAGTCATTGTAGAACCTATATAGATATGAAATAATTGGTGTTGTAAAGAGCTTACCCGAACGAAAGTGCTACAGTTTTTGGTATGGATTTGGGTCTTCCTCCTATCCTCCCTTCAAACTTAAGTGGCCCAATTTCGTCATCTTTTCTCATTTTAGGGAAATTTACTGTAGCTAAACATTTTTTATAAAAAGGTGTCTTTAAATTTGATGCCAGGGTATGCAAACTTATGAGCACAATTGTATAACCACTAACACTAGCTAGATGTGCAAGACTGAATGAACCAAATGCAGCTGCGCAAGTCAACAACATACCGTTATCTAGTATTGAAGTACCGACCTAAAGTACCTAGGTATGAAGTACCGACCTAAAGTACTTCCCCGAGTTGGTTAATGAGAAGAGATTAAGAGGAGACAAAATCGCAGTGCCGGCAATTATCTTTATTCATACAGATATATCTGGAGACAGTGTGGCATTCAGTCCAACAGAGTCTGACACAATCACAGCACCCACAGTTCTTATAGCATGAGCCCCCTACCCTAAATTTTATGGTT
>JACXGI010008487.1:13593-33519 GCA_016801175.1 Esox masquinongy | reverse complement strand
GTACAGGCAGGGCTCAGGCAGATTAGTCGGGAACGGGCGATCGGCCGGTGCACGGATAGGCAGGACGAGAAACTGGAGAACGCTAGATGTGGCATGTAAACATGAACCATTGATCTGGCAGGGGAGAAGTGGCAGGGAGTTGAATAAATCTGCGTGCTGATGAGGTGACTGGGGACAGGTGTGTGATTTGGTGATTGGTGACAGGTGTGTGCTTTGGTGTGCACTGAGACTCAAGGGCGCGGGCGCCCTCTGCTGCGCGCTCGCGGAGGCGGGGACGTGACAATAAATACATATGAGACTGCTTTGCACCTATTCTCTGAGGTTTTGTGATGCAGGATCTCTGGTTAAAAAACCCCAGTTTCCTGTGTACATAGCAGAGAAGGAAGAAGAAATGCAAGATCTACAACTTGGCAGAAAAATCAGTCCATCAAGCGAGGAGTTAAAAAATGTTTATGGTGGTCAATAACAGTGTCAAATTTGGTCAAAATAATATTTTAGTGCCTATTTCCTAAATGAGGCTTACCTGATCTAGGAGAAGTTTGGAAATGTTGTTGTTTCGAGTGTGCTTCCCACTAAGCAAAATAATTCTAGGCAAAAAGTATTTCCAACTTTCTTTGCTCAGTGGGTATGTATGTATGTATATACAGTGGATATAAAAAGTCTACACACCCCTGTGAAAATGCCAGGTTTTTGTAATGTAAAAGAATGAGACAAAGATAAATCATGTCAGAACTTTTTCCACTTTTAATGTGACCTAAAATGTGAACAATTCAATTGAAAAACAAACTGAAATCTTCGAGGGGGAAAAATGAAAGACCTGGTTGCATAAGTGTGCACACCCTCTTGTAATTGGGGATGTGGCTGTGTTCAGACTTAACCAATCACATTCATACTCATATGAAATAGAAGTCATTACACACCTGCCATCATTTAAAGTGACTCTGATTAATCACAAATAAAGTTCAGCTGTTCAAGTAGGATTTTCCTGACATTTTCTTAATTGCATCTCAGAGCAAAAGCCATGGTCCGCAGAGAGCTTCCAAAGCATCAGAGGGATCTCAGTGTTGAAAGATATCAGTCAGGAGAAGGGTACAAAAGAATTTCCAAAGCATTAGATATACTATGGAACGCAGTGAAGACAGTCATCATCAAGTGGAGAAAATATGACACAACAGAGACATTACCAAGAACTGGACGTCCCTCCAAAATTGATGAAAAGATGAGAAGAAAACTGGTCAGGGAGGCTTCCAAGAGGCCTACAGCAACATTCAAGGAACTGCAGGAATTTCTGGCAAGTACTGGCTGTGTGCTACATGTGACAACAATCTCCCATATTCTTCATATGAATGGGCTATGGGGTAGGGTGGCAAGACGGAAGCCTTTTCTTACAAAGAAAAACATCCAAGCCTGGCTGAAGTTTGCAAAAACAAACATCAAGTCCCCCAAAAGCACGTGGGAAGATGTGTTATGGTCTGATGAAACCAAGGTTGAACTTTTTGGCCATAATTCCAAAAGGTATGTTTGGCGCAAAAACAACATTGCACATCACCAAAAGAACACCATACCCACAGTGAAGCATGGTGGTGGCAGCATCATGCTTTGGGGCTGTTTTTCTTCAGCTGGAACCGGGGCCTTAGTCAGGGTGGAGGGAATAATGAACAGTTCCAAATACCAGGCAATTTTGGCACAAAACCTTCAGGCGTCTGTTAGAAAGCTGAAGATGAAGAAGAAGTTCACCTTTCAGCATGACAACGACTCAAAGCACACATCCAAATCCACAAAAGCATGGCTTCACCAGAAGAAGATTAACATTTTGGAATGGCCCTGCCAGAGCCAAGACCTGAATCCAATTCAACATCTGTGGGGTGATCTGAAGAGGGCTGTGCACAGGAGATGTCCTTGCAATCTGACAGATTTGGCGCGCTTTTGCAAAGAAGATTGGGCAAATATTGCCACGTTAAAATGTGCCATGCTAATAGACTCCTACCCAAAAAGACTGAGTGCTGTAATAAAATCAAAAGTTGCTTCAACAAAGTATTAGTTTAAGGGTGTAAACACTTATGCAACCAGGTTATTGTGAGTTTTTTATTTTTCCCCCTCAAAGATTTCAGTTTGTTTTTCAATTGAATTGTTCAAGTTATAGGTCACATTAAAGGTGGAAAAAGTTCTGACATGATTTATCTTTGTCTCATTCTTTTACACCACAAGAACCTGGGATTTTAACAGGGGTGTGTAGACTTTTTATATCCATTGTGTGTGTGTGTGTATATATATATATATATATATAAATGGGACGCAAGACATCCTGACCACTTTGAACATTATTTTTATTTTGATGTGCCTGTTCAAATTCAACATGAACTATGCATATTCACAAGCCTAGCAAACCCTCATCAAAAATCTAAGAAATTATTCAAATAAGGTTCAGTACACATGAAGACAGTTAATAGGCGGAGCTTGAGCACCCAAGAGTTTTCAGTATGAATACAATGATCACTGTTCTATTGCCAATGGTCTACCATCTCATAACTATATTACCTCTCTGACTCTGTAAGCGAGATCTACGACTATTTGATTAGAATAGGTCATGTGGTCAATCTTACACCTAGCCTATCAGAAGACTGGTGTAGGATGATTACACCAGTCAAACCCTCTAAGATAACGTGCATACGTAGGTTGTATGGCTTTGGTGGACTGTATGCATCCCTAGGTAGGATGTACATGAGCCAAAAGAAGCAACTATCCTAAAGGCCTAACTGAGCAGAAAGTCAGCAGGTGGCATTTGTTATACTGTAGCTGTATTAAGAGTAATTGCAAGGCTGAAACATTTTAGCTTAGTTCACTGGTTGAGGTGAAGAACACATTGTAATGTGTTGTTTAAGGAAAATAGTACTTTAAAACAATACCAAATTAAATTACCGTTTTGTTTGGTGTTATTGCATACCACCCATAGCAATCCATCTCAAAATTAAAAGATTTTCATTAAATAAATCTATAAAACAGAAGAATGATTGATTCAATATTACTGTAAATGATAAGGTGTATTTTGCCATATTTGCTTAAGGTAACAGCCTGAGTTTGTAGAAAATTTAAGTTATCTACACAAGCATTCAATCCAGTGGAAGGTTATCAGGAATCAGTTTCACAAGAACAGTAACTGCAAACAAGTACAACTGCATATATAGTGCTTAGTTCTTGTTTTACCACATTTCTGACATATCATCAATGGGTGTCTCTTAGCTTAGGATTCAGGGAAAGCTATGGGGTCACAGGTAGCAACACATTACTATACACACAAGTCATGTCAAAATACTTACAGCTGGTTCATTTACTGTCTAACGTTTGTTTGTACTGGCCTCATTCCAACACTTTAAAATACACTGTCTTCCCTAAAGGTATAAGTCAATGTTCCTAGATTAAGGAGAACTATGCAAAGAATTCACACATTTTTACTTATTAAACATTAAATGTGTTTTTTGCAAATACAATAGTTTATTTAGATGAACGAGACTTGATACCAGATTTACGTCAGAGATAAAAATGTTCAAAATTGCAATTGTCACACATCACCTTTTGAGGTAACGGAACACTTCTGAATAATACTTCCAGAAGCTACTTAAACCTAAAGAAAACTTCTCTCTCAATATGTATTGTAGTGGAATGTGGGCTGACATAGGAAGTCTAGTTCTGTAAGACCTTCCAGCTGAATCAGAAGAAAATAATAACAATTTGGATGAAAAATATCTCACACTGGTACCGAAACAAATCTACTATCACCAGCAACAACACTTGTTCGGTGGAGATCACCATATTGGTTACCAGGTAAATGACATTGTCAGTGAGTTTATAGGCCTTCCAAGTCAGTGGTCTGGTCAAAGTCCTGAGCGCACACGTGCCTCACCTTATGGCACAGCAAGAGTAACTTGTTGCTAGTGTGAATCAAAAATTGTGTGTAACATTTACTATGTTAATGTTTTTTCACTTAACTTATATTTACGACAATTGGTGTAGTTTAAATAAGCTAAATCTCGTTAATCCTAATACAACTATCGTTGTGTAAAAACGCTGTTAGACTAGTGACTACTTCACTTCAGGGAATGAAAGGTGCATTTTTTTAAGGGTTGAAAATCTGAGTTGTTTCTTTATTCCTGCATATGTTCCACATTGATCCTTTGTATTGTAACAGTAACAAGTCATCCAAAGATAGTAGACGGCGTTTAGGTGCCTCCCTGGGCTAGTTTCTCCAGCGCGTCCCCTTCACAGCGCATGCAGTGGTACCCCATGTCAGCCGTAATATTTGAACACCCCTGGCTGAGGTAGAAATCAAGAGATGGTTTGTTCCAGTCCAGTACACTGAAGTTGAGCTGGGAGCAGCCAGCGGCCAGGCCCAGCTACAGCACAGGGGTGAGTGAAAGAAACCAGGAGGAAAAAGTCAAATAGAGTAATATAATGAAAGAAAAGGCATCAGGATAAAGTAGACCTTTTCAGAAACTTAAATAACCACTGTAATACAACTTCATGACACACAGTACAAGTGTATATTGGACTTAAAAGAAGAAAAGCAAAGGCATCAGGGCAAACTACAGTGAAGTACATACAAACCTGCACAAAAGGCACATCGGTTGCTCTCAAGGTGAATCTTTGTCATTGCTATAACCATGTAGACAGAGGGTCATCTTCTAATGGCAAAGGAGTAACATTGCAGCACCACTCACCTGAGCTACTTTTCTCATCAGCCCCTTCCCGATACCTTTACCTGTGGTACCAAAACAGAGACATACCACACATGCACTGGTTGGAACCAAAATTATTTTCCAGTATTTTCATCATAAACAGAAGCACCTTTTTTTTGTTTCAGTTCACTGTCGACCATCGAAAGCTACTTTTCTGAACTGGTTCAAACTCTCCCCCAAACTTACAGGTTAAATCATTCATTTTTGTTCCCTTTTTAACCTTTGAAATCTCTATTTGTTTTACATTTGACTAATGAAATGATGCTAATCAATGGAGAAAGGGCTAGCTATTGAAAAGGCTAGCTAGATAGTTGTTTCATGTTTGAGTCGCAGTCCAGTGTAGGACGCATGACGCAACGTACATTTGGCAGGTGGTCTGCCTGGAACAGAGGGATTGGGGAGGCTTCTTGGCTTGAAGTGCTGGCATAATGACAAGTATTTATTACATGATCAGCGCTGATCAAAGAGTTCTAATTTTGTGTAATTGGTCCACAGAACAATTTTCCTGAGGATACACAATCCTGTGTCCAAACAGTCTCTGTTAAAGGTTGTTCCAGTTAGACTACAACCCCATACACACATAAGAAGCACCCCAGAATAGTAGAACAACAAAACACTAGACTGGTCTGGATTAGCCAGTGAAGGGTCCAGATAAAAATCCCTTCCAAAAGTTATGGTGGTAGTTTCAAACAACAGTTGGTAAAGACAACTCTACTCAACCATTGGTGACAAAGTGAGTGAGTACCCTGCAATGGAGCTTTGTTGCATTTTATCTGGGACTGGAAACAAAATCAAGGAAATAAAATTGTTATTATCAGTTCCATGGAAAATAACTGTTTTTGATCCTGGTTTCTTATTTTTTTTAATTGTTTTCCAGTTCCCGGTTCTGTTCCCTGAAATTATTACAACAGTGGTCCGAAAGACCACACAGACCACATATTCTTATTCCATATTTGTGAAAGCAAAACTGGATAAAAACAAGGCCCATATTCCCAGTGTTTTAAAACAGGATTCCCGAACTAGGATCAGTTTTTGATACATAATTACTAAGGATGGCGTCTCAGTCTGACCTCTGAACTCCGGCATTACGTACAGGTCTTCCATGTAGACGGCCCGGCCTTTCCATGAGCTATAGGAGTAGAAGTAGAGGGCGTAGCCCACCTTGGTATGTCCTGCAATCAAAACACAGTTTCAGTTAACGCCTCCGGATATAATGTATATATAATGCTGAACACTCAAAAAAAAAAACACACCCTCTTAAAACTCACACATACTGTTCGATGTGTGTATACCCGCAAACCTGTCCCCAAGTGTAGGTACGTGCGCAAGTATAGACACACACACACAAGTAAGAGAAATGGATGTGAAGAGGTGGCTGTTAGGAAAATGAACCAGGTGTCCAGCAGGGTTGCCAGGCAGACAGCTTCTCTTCTGAATGTGGAAAAAGAGATGTCATGGAAGGTAAAGAGAGGCTGGTGGCAACAGGGATGCATAACTTTCCCTTTCAGGAGGTCTCATAAAAAAGATGTGAGGTCGCTTACGTAATTAGTCGAAAGAGACAGAGAGAAGCAAAGTCAACACTGCCAGATGATGGTTAGGTAACAGTAAGAGCTTATGAATATGCTGTTGGGAGCCAATGTTTTTTATGCATAATAACTGTTCTGAAATGTTGCTAATTGATAAAACTAAGCCTATTCCATTTTGGATTGATCAATTATTTGAAAATATTTTCAAACAGAGACTAGGGTAAGTTTTTCTCTCACCCTCTTTGCTCCTGTGTTCTTCAGGTACTTCTGCCACGATACCATGAAAGAATGGGTTTTTAATGAATCCATCCTGCTCCAAATCTGGGGAAGAGAGTTGACAAGGATATATATGTGCATATACTGTTAATTTTGAAATCTGTTAACATGACTATAACTGATCACTGTGAGTTGAGTGAAGTGGATATTTTCATAGATGGATTTTATTAGCGTACCTTTCTGTGTCACTTTGACTTGGTCCAATAGTTTCTCGTATTTAGCCAGTTCCTGAGTACACATGAGGACATAAAATAAACATTAGACCTTATAAACAATAAACAACATGGAATATGTTATTGATTTTTAATTTAAGGATATTATTAAGTGAAAAGTATATATTTATGGATTTTAAGTTAAAAAAAGAGGTCCCAACATATTAATGGCAACCTGCTGAAAAGTTTGAATACCCTGCATAGACGAATTACATTGTTTTTATATGAGGTAATGATGCCGTGGCGTAGTGGTTAAAGACAGTGTCTCTCATATGGAAGACCTACCTTCGAATCTATTGAGAGTAACGACTTATTAGAGTAACGATTTATTATTTCTGGTAGATTCCACGATTCTCTCGTCTTTTCACTTGATGAAAAAGTTAGTTATCGTCGCCTTTATTGATAGTTATTTTACAAATGTCATTCACGAATGAAAAGTACGTTGTTAAGCCATGAAATAAAAAAATACGTTCTTATGCCATGAAATTAAATCGCTTTGGCAGACTCGCTAGCAATTGCTCAATTCTTATGACTATTCCAGTGCGTTAGTAGATACCGGTAAAGCTTATTACTGGCTAATACGCTGTTCACACGGCCAGTGGCAAACACAATACATAGTAAGAAACGTTAGTCAGTTTAACTGTATCAATGTCATTCACGAATAGCCAGCTAATTATTAAAACGGCTAGTGGCAACAGTGGTTAACAACACAGCCTTATACGCGGGCGACCCGGGTTCGAATCTCGAGATGGTAAAACTTTCTATTGCGGACCGGCTGAACTAGGCTTGTCTGGTTTCTTGTTTATCTATTCGTTTCATCTCTGTGATTCCTAGTTTGACCATGTTGTAAAACGTGACGTTAAAAACGTTTGATTAAACATTTATATAATGGTAAATGTAAACACATGGTTTCAGCATACAAGATTAACTTTGCATATACTCTTAGAATTGGGGATAGTTCAACAACTGCAACAGCAAATAAAATGTTTACATTTATTTGTAGACACGCGAGAATTTTTGAAAGCTCACCAAGATCATCCGCGCGATGTCTTTACAGTCATCCAGGGTAGAAGGACGAATAGAGAAATTCATATTGTGAAATATATCAAGGAAATAGAGAATTAGGCTACAAGATACGAAGGTACGATAAGATAGCATAAACGGAGCAGAGATGAGAAAGAAATGAATGATTTTACTAAAGATCAAATGGGAAACCCAGATCCAAGTAATTCACAAGGGGTGAAAATCTGAAGCATCCGGTTGTTATTTCAACTCACCACCGAGTTGGTAGTAGGAGTAGGAAGTCCAACGGCAGGCAGAAGGGGACGGAGCGAAATTACGTTACACAAATCTTCCCATCTATTAAACATGTATCTAAATCGGTTCTCTGCTCTCACGAGTAGAATATTTTAAGAACACAGTGCACAACGCTTTGTAAACTTGACACTTTGCTAACGTTAGTTTCGAGTTCTTGCACACGTGTAACCGTTCCCCTGCGAAAATATTGTAATACAAATAATACACGCCAATAAGCTCTTGCTGACGGATGCCATGCCAGTCTCCTAGAGGTGCATTTGCTTCCAATGTGGGCTACAGAAATTACATATCTTGGTATAGTTCAACAATCTTTAATAAAATGGAGGTTGTTAATAACCTAATAGCGCCCCCTGTGTGGAGGTGGAGAACATGGGAACTCATAGCCCCCCTAGTTTCATCATAAACCCATGACCCATGCCTACAGAAATCCTATACAAGCTCCACATTGAAGGCATGGAATAAGTCACCAGTGCCTTCAGTCTTTAACCATCAGGAACTTGCATATCATATACCCACAGGCCATTACGATGTTAAACAAGGCTGAAAAATAAAAGATGATCAAATGTCAATAATAATTAATTTCATCTATTTTTATCTGTCCGTTCATTAATGACACACAATTGTCATTAATGAACGGACATTTCATCTATTTTTTATCTGTCCGTTCATTAATGACACACAATTTTCCAGACATAACATTTACACGTTGACACATACACAAACGCATCAAACTTATCACATAGTGTACAGTATTCTACTGTTTATTACCACTGTCACTACATCTTGTAGTCTATATAAACATAACTGACCAAGATCAGACATAAATGATTTGAACGATTATATAAATAAACAACATTTTGTGGTAGGCTATTGCAGGTTGTGTTCCATTTCCTCTTCTGTAGGTTATAAAATAACGTCGTTTATAACACCAATAGCCTACCAGGCATATCCCCTGGTTAAATATTAGACCCACATAGAGTGACAAGTAAAGTGACTACACTAAAAATAGAGAAGGGCTGGCCATTGCCGGCTAAAATTAGATTTGGACTTAAAAAAAGGGGGGTTTACAGTCCAAGGTATTCAGTGTGATGGGTGGGGAGGAAGTGGGCAGGAGGGGGCGCGCGGGCTTCGAATCCTTAATTACAAGACATTCCCTTCGAAAAACGTCTACTTGTGTCTAAAAATAACACATACATTTAAAAGCCATAGACGCTGGTTGGCACATGTTCTAGACACAGCGTCAACCGATAATTCGGATATCATCGCTCTCTTGTGGGTTCTAGAAAACTAGGAAGCATCGGAAAGAATACTATGTTGGCTAGTGCCAGATATTAACAGTTCTTGGAACAGTTCTTTCTTTCATTCGAAGAAAAAGCAGAGTTGCAAGTTTTCTCATCAACCTATGAGCCCCGCTGACTACTGACGCGCGCGACGTCCTTGGAGATATTCAGAGGAGGTTTACAGTTCGCATGCAATTATATACGGACATCTGTGTGGAAACTAAAAAAAACTCGCCATAATACGTGTGTTAACGGTAAGAGACAGAAAAGGGAGATCACAGTAAGACACCAAGACACTCATAATTCACCTTAAGGACTAGATCACAGAAAAAATAAAAATAATTAGGCTACTAGAAAAAGTCTTGAGATCATATTAAAGCAAGGATTATATGTACAACATCAATATCCTACATTTTATTATTTCACTAAAAGAAGGAATGATACATGCATATTATAATACACGTTTAAAACATATATTTTGAATTCGGTAGAATGTCTAACCATAATTGTGCTGGTCCGCAATGGAAAGGTTGCTGTTTTGAGGTGAAACATCTATTGTCCCTGAGCAAGGCACTTAACACCCATTTTTCCTGTCAGTTGCTTTGGATAAGAGTGTATGCTGAGTTGCAAAATAGCTGTATTTTCCTTCTAATTAAACGCTTTTCAAACATTCTGTGTCAAAGTGTTCACTTGGGCATTTGGGCAGTTTCTCACATTCTTACTTGCAGATCCTCCCATGTTCTGACAGACTGAATGCGGAGCGTCAATGATCTGCAATATTCAGGTCTCCCCACAGATGTTCAATGGGGTTTAAGTCCTGGCTTTGGCTGGGCCACTCAAGGACATTCACCAACTTATCCCAAAGCCAAGTGTCATCTTGGCTGTGTGTTTCAGGGCATTGTCGTGCTGAAAGATGAATCTTCACCCCAGTCCTGTGCACTCTGGATTCGTTTTTGTTTTGGCCACTTCTAGGAAGAGTCTTGGTCGTTTCAAACTTCTTCCATTTCACAATGATGGAGCCCACTGTGCTCCTGGGAACTTGTTAGAACCTCCCAATACCTCAACACGATTCTCTGAGGTCTATGGAGAGGTCCTTAGCCTCCATGGCTGGGTTTTTGCTCTGCCATGTAAAATGTGGTTTTCTAAATCATGTACAATCAATTGACTTTGCCACAAGTGGTCTCCAATCAGGTTATAGAGACATCTCATGGCCAATCAAAGGACACAGGATATATCTTAACTTAATTTAGTGTCATGGCAAATTCTCTGAATATTTATCAACATGTTTTGCCATTATGGGGTATTGTGTGTAGACTGATGCCAAAATAAATATGTTTAATCAATTATCAATCAAGTCTATAACAAAACAAATTTCAGAGAAAGTGAAGGAGTCTGAAATCTTTCCGAAGGCTCCCTATAAGAGTTTTACAGACCCTGACCAAAAAAGATTTGGATCATGTTGCAAGCAGGGCTTCTGGAGGCTTCTGGAGGCACACTTATGTATTAAATAAAACTGTTAAGAGCATTCCAATCAGTTTTGCCTTTTAAATCTTAATGAATTAATTGATTTCACTGAAAATAAAATGACTTATTATGTGTAGTCTTGTAATGGGCCAACTGATTTCCAAGGCCTTCTCTTTGTCAGTTTGAATGGTCTGGTGTTGCCTCTTGTTGCGACTCTTAAATAATTTAGGCCAGCACAGGACGCTGCATCCTTTTCCTGTTTAGTCTAAAACGTGATTGGTTAGTGAGCTGAAAAGTATTTTCATGGCAGTTCCGTCATCACCTGCATCACCAAACCTCATCATGACAGGATCAGACAAAGGCCAATGAGAGATAATCAAAATAAAAGGCTGATAAACACAACGTCTACCTGGCACCTGTCTACTCCTTGAGTCCACTTCTAGTCAAATGTAAAACAGTCACTATGTAAAACAGTGATAACTGTCCAATAAATCTAATAAATAAATAACAAAATGTAAAATAAACCTATTCCCATTAGTACAAGATATTGAAAAGATGTCTCAGGTCGGAAAGACATTGAAAAGACAGTTTCAAGATTATGCCTGATGCTCTTACTCATGATATAAAAGACTTCAAAAGAGGTGTTTCGTGGTCCACAAAAAGAATCCACAAAATAACAAGTTTTTCCTGGCCAAGTGACCTCACCAGAAGATGTTTTGGTCAGGTTCAGAAATGTGATGTTGTAAACAGTTGACCAACTTTTTTTATATATTTCACTTGACAGTTTACCTACATTTTGTGGAAAAATACATTCAAAATATAGAGTTTTCCTTTTTTATTTGTTACCACAAACGGTGAACAGAGTTGACCCACCAATTGTTGTATGACTTTTTGTGGTTATGTGTTGTGGAGAAACTCATCATGATAGACAAACTGTGCTGTAAGCACATTTCTGATGTGATAGCATGGTCTGGAGCACAAAGAATATAGGACAATTGTGATAAGGGAGCTATTTTATTAATGGCGAGACTCCTTATGTTGTGTGGATGTGTGTAGGTTGACGGTCCGTCCCAAAGGAATCAAAGCAATCCATTAAAAGGGCATTATCCGTTGCTCTGTTCAAGGCTGTTACTCAACAAGGATCTCTCTATCGCTCTCTCTCTCTCTCTCTCTGCACAGTGAGCACAGATATTTTACCCCAAAACTCTATTTTAGTATTTTGTTCGTAACTCCACATGAAACGTAATCCCCCTAAAGGTTTTAAGATAGAGCACTCTTAGTTAAGAAGAAATATGGGTTTGGCATAATGACACATGTTTTCTCCGCATTGTTTCTGTACTTAAAGTGTTTTATCTTGAAATTCTGATGCTGACATTCACACTTTTTTGGGATAAATTGACTTATTAACAAAATATTTATATTTAGTTCTGAGGTAAAATGTTGTGATAATGACATTAAAAAGAGATTGACCTTAGACATAATTTACTAATTTAAAGACCACTAGTACTAATGCAGGAATGTAACTGGATTTTTCTATCAGTCTCTCTGTCTCATTCTGACTCGTCCCTGTTGCCCTTCCTCTCTTATTTCTCTTTGTCTTTCTTTTTCTCTGTCGTTCTCATTCTATCCTTCTCTGTCAATGGCTACTAAAGCTCCACATGCATGTTTCTGCAGCAGCATTTGTGATCATAATTGGGATATTGCAGACTTTAACTGTAATTATTTGTTCATGTTAATAAATAAACGTTTTTCAGGACAGATCAAGACAGCACAGTAGCCTAGGCCATGAAGTAACAGATTATAAAAAGAAAAACCTGAAGGAATGTCAACAGCATTGCAACATGTAAAGGAATTACCCTTACAATTGTTCTCAACTGTAGCCTAGTCTATTTAAAATAAACTCCCCTTCATAAAAAACTACCAGTCACTACTTGGTCTGGTGGTCTGGGTGGAAAAAAAGGAAATTAGATCATCAGTGGGCTTATGTAAACCGGCTGCAAGTAGCTGAGAAAGAAAAATGGAGAAGAAAAAAGCCCACACAATCTCACTCTGTCACTAAGTCGTCCTCATCCAGTTCGCAGACTTTGAACTCTCATCTGTAAACCATATAAGGAAATGAGTTGTCGTCATGTGTCACCTCAGTAGCCTTGCGCACTAGAGCATGAGGCATCGAACCATGTTTATTTAGCCAGCCCTCACGGCTCACACCTACTGAGTCTGAGAAAAAACATGTGACTCAAGAAGGTCAGGACAGTCTTTGTCTGACGCACTGGGACATTTAGAAAAGAAAATTAAACAATAACCCAATGTCTTCCATTTTCGGTATATCAGATAATTTACAGACAGTTCCACAAAGGGTTTGCTGTTGACTTGATATTAAATAGGACTACATTTTAAATAATTTACTATAAAAAGAAAGTCCAGGCCTTTTCCCAGATGTACCTATTTAGCCAAAGAAACATGGAAAATAAAATCTGCAGTAAACACAAGCTCAGGCTTTATTACTTAACAACACTTTTTGGGCATTTTGAAGCATGTAATCAAAACAAGTAAAATGCTAACTATGTACGATGATGTAACAGAACTGCACAAGTGGCTGCATGCCTTTGATATCACAAAAACTAAATACGAGTTTCTTCAGCTTCAAGCTAGCGAGCTAGACTAAAATATATACATTAAGTAAAATGAAAATTGCTAGGAAATTTCAGACTTGAGGACTTGGAAGAGGCCAACACAACAGTAGGTAATAAAATTTACATACATAATAAAATGTACACATTAACCACACTTTAATGGAAATTTTAAACATATTGGTTGATTTTTTTTTTACTAGAAACCTAAAACATTTTCAGAGATACAGTCACTTTAACATAGCTTGTTTTCCATAGAAAACTGGAAAATGTAACTATTTTAGACATTCTACGTTAAGTTACTTACACCCTAATGAAATGGTCGCTGTATATGCAAAAATGAAATAGATGTATTCATGATGTTGTTCAAATCACTTTAAACATCTACCCAAATAACATATTTTCATTTTAAAACTCAGTATATTAGTGTCTGCTTGGTGTTTTGTTGACAACACCACTGCCACTATTGCCTAAGGTAAAATGTGTGTACAGCTAACATGTACAGGAATGTGTTACTATTAAACACGAGTAGCATAACTTTGGAAGTACGAGTAGCACTGACTCAGATGTGCTTCCCAACAGTCCTAGGTTACAGAGTTCATATAGCCAGCCTGGAGATAGACTAACATTTGGGCTTAGGACCCAAATTTCAACAGAGACCGGCACAGATTGGTCAACGGAGAAATATCAACTTGTGTACATTATAATAACAAAATACTGTCTGTTGACGTTTTCATTTTTAAAAGTGTTCTGGAGAGTTGTTACAAAATAGTTAATGCTTCTGTCCAATGTTCTATATACAGCTATATCTCATATTTGCTTCCACATAGATTAATGATAGACTGGTCCACATGTATTAAAAGAAGGTGTGATCTGTATACCGTATACGTACAGATAAAAAGTGTGGGCCCAGAACATAAGAGGCCTCTTGCTATTGTAATATTAAGTAAACATTTAAACAGGCCGGTCTATGATATACTGTAGACACATACATTAGGCCTACTTCAGAAGGATACAACACACAGGACAGAGACATCCTGAGGAAGTTTACCATAACAGAGCTTACAGTAACCACCCTTCAAAGGCGACTATCTTGGTCAGGCCAGTAGTATGCAACTAAGTGGGGTTTCAGTGTACACAACGGATAGTTGGGAACATAAAAGTTGGTTTTCTAGAACTTTCCTAGAATTGGGCCCAGCATGAAAATATGTCAATAACTGTTGAGAGACAATGGTTTAAATATCCGCTTTTACTCTATTTCCCCAGAAAGCCAAATAACATTTCCTTTTGGGAAGGCATTGGCTAGCGGCCTATCATGGTCCAGTGGCTTTTGTTATTCTGCTGGAGGGAGGGTCGGGCAGGGTGAGTGGGAACCTTTTGTCTTCCATCTGAAACACCTTCCCTGGAAGGTGGGATAGTTTTCACTGAAGTCAATGGACACTGATTGGAATTCCTTTTTTTAAAGAGTGAACAGGCGGACACTCACACACACACACACACACACACACACGCACACACAGTAAATCTGCAACAATCTATGTTTTTGATTATTGCCACTGAAATCCAACAGCTGGTGATTGAATTACTGACAAATTGTTACAAAGACTTAATTAAAGGATTAATTAAGGATTACATTATTTTATTTGTCAAAGGCACACAAGGTACTATCAAGCAAATACAATCACATCAATGTTATTGTAAAGCTCCATCCACCAAAAACACAATAAACTTCCCCGAAACCTATGCCACGGTGTTCACTAACTAGCTACGTGTCTCACGGGGGCGTCTGACCATTGACGTTCGGGTCTGACACAAAAATGTAGTGGTGTTGATTGAATTTGACACTTGGCGACCACCGGTGTTAGACATATGGTGTTAGACATACGGTGTTAAACATACGGTGTTAGACATACGGTGTTAGACATACGGTGTTAAACATACGGTGTTAAACATACGGTGTTAGACATACGGTGTTAGACATACGGTCTGCATTGAAGTGTGGGTGATTCCAACCCAGCAAGGGAGGGATCTTGTTCATTCATTCCCTGAAGCTAAATTGTAGATGGCAATCAAAGACTGTAGATGGCAATCAAACCTGAAAATGGTTTTGAAGTTGAGATCCCCCAGGGGAAAGTTGCTACGGCAAGTGCATGGGGGCTCTCTAATTTGTAAATGGACTCCAGCCAATGTTCTTAAACTTGTCAAGTTGTCTGAAAGTGACCTCACCCAGTCCCAGACATATCACAACCAATCACAATAATCCCAATCTAGAATAGGTTCAGGTGTTACTGCCCTTCCAATAATCAAACTAAAACACTCACAAACACACACACACACACACACACACACACACACACACACACACACACACACACACACACAGCTAGTACAGAACAGGTTTTACCAATACACACATTCTAGTAAATTAAAGTACCGTAGTATGGTGTTTTGAGAGCCACAAATGGTATCTCTTTTTATTTGCATCCCTTAACCTTATCGCACATCCCTTTTCAGCAACTCATTTGCAAAAAAACATAGAGTTGAGAACATGATGTCTAGTTTTGTTTAACGTAAACCACAACTAGCATCTAGACTGCTATTGGTTGCTATGCAGCTGGCACAACGACTTATCTGAAAAGTACTGTTTCAGGGAAATGGTTACAGTACATACAGTTATTAATTTGAGAAAATTGCAATGGCAAAATAATTTTGAGAAAGTGCCTCCAGAGTGTCACTTCACAGTTCACACAAGAATCAGTATTTCTCTCTTAATCACCTGAAATATTAACCCGATGCCAATATCTCAGAACAAACTTTGACTCGATAAGAAGAGTGTTTTTGGACATCAGGGTTAAAAGAACGTACTGAGATACAGATGGGGAAAAAATATCCTGAATAAAAATGTGTAGACAATCAGACGAACCTATACCCTTTAATTCTCTCTACTGAGTTAACAGAATACTACAACAGTGGCCCCCATGTTGATACTGCAGGCAGCTACTGTAGACTCAACAGGTTAATCTACGCAACACCTTGTTTACATACTGTTCCACTAGAAGGAGATAGTGGGGTTGCCCAAAAAAAACTCTAAGGTTGCTTGTTAAATTGACACCATGTCCCAAATTAATATCTTCTGTTCCAGAGATGCAGGAAAAACATGGAAACCCAAACAGAGGTCACTGACCTCTATGATATGACTATAGACAGGGTGGCTGGACAGATTTAGCCAACTGTCACAACCAGCCTCAACCAAACCTCTGGGGTGAATTTCCCGAAGGCTTTGTTAACGCAAAATCTTCCATGCACTACCTCCAGTTAATTTAACATAAGCTCTACAAAGTATTTTAGAAATGGACTCCTGTTCAAAATAGTGGATTTGTGCTCTATTTGACTGGTACTATTAAAAAGATGGGCGTATACGTTAGTTCCAAATAGGCAAACGATGTGCGATGGTACATGGCGTCATCGACGCTGCTCAATAATAGTTCCACTGTGTCCTCTGAGGTACTTTGGCGGGTGTGGTGTCCAAATCGTAACAGTTCCTGCTGGGCTAGACCCAGATTAGACAGGGGCGCACTGTTCCCCTCTGAAACACACACACACACACACACACACACACACACACAAGGAACCGATTAGTGTTTTCCTTCTGTGCTGTTCCAATGCCCCCAAAATAAACAGAGAATACAGAACAGTGAAAGTAGGGTTAAAGACCCTCGTTAGCGAGAGGCTACAAGTGACGCAATCCTGTACTGATGAGCCATAGTCGTTTTCAGATGTTGTTATAGGCCTCAACTACTGCAGTCACTTCTCAGTGTCACCAAATGGCCATGAAAACCATGAATACCCTTTTAAAAGCAACTCGCTTTTCTTACATTATTTCATGTTGAAGTGAAGGTGTTTGTATTGTGTACTTCTTCCTTTATCAATGAATTGATCTGTAGTTTTGTTTGTATTTACATATTGCTATACCAGAATCATGTACATTATTTTTAATAGATGACTCTGGGTTATTCCACTATAATCCGCTAAATTTGCCTATATTTGCATTTTCACTTATAATAGGAGTTTTCTCATCTTGTGCACCTATCTCCGAATTTCGATTAAATCTAAATGGCTTTATTAGCATGCGACACGGTTGTTTACATTGCCAAAACCAGAGGAAAATAAGCAAGATAAAATAATAAATAATTAAAGTGAGAAAAATTGTTTCAAATAAATATTAGTACACACAAAAATGTCTTAGTTTATCGTTCTCTCACGAAAGCAGGGATGCAAACACGTGTCTGTCTTTCCTTGGGGTCCTGAGACAAGCCAGACCCAGAAATCCTAACTTTTATACCTAAAATTAATTTAGTCCTAACGCATAATAACCCAAGCCTAACGGTAATGCCTACACCTAAACGTTAAACCAATGCTAACACTATGCCTAATTGTACTTTTTCTCCAATCCCAAGAAGTTGTTGTGGGGACCTCGGGTTTTTCTAGCTTTGTGGGGACATCAGGTCCTGTACACAGGCGCGCATTACTCTCACACTCCTCCCTTTTATTCATCTAGTCAATTTGCGTCGCAGTCCGTGGCACGCCTACGCAGTTTATAAAGCATCCCGGTGAGGCGTGACCAGTCATTCTAGTCCGGTTGATTATTTGGTTTTTCCAAGCAAAACGGGCGAGGAGAGCGTGAGCGTTTAGTTCCGAAGTTTCACAGCCGAACATTTGCCACGTGTTTTATACTTATTGAGAAGTCAGTAAATATTAAACAAACCTGGTTCAGAAGGATTTAAAATATTTTAACGAGACGCGATGCAGTATTGTTCCCTGCTTTGATTTAAAATAGCTGGTTGAGGCTGACTTTTATTATTCATCTAAGGGATTACTAAAAGAACATTTTAACGCAGGTGAATAACTTAATTATCTAAGCCAGTTGTGAACACTGGCACTCAAGATTTATAGAAGCGCCACACGATATCGTTTGCATGAAACTGCAGCCAGGTAAGATGCGCTATAGTATTTTGTAGTCGACTAATTAACCAATTTCATGTGACTGTAACAATTATGTTTCAGAGGGAACGAAAGTGCTTTAAGTTATTCGACGGTATTATAACTATGGCATTTGTAAATGCATGCATTTAGCTTTAAAACTGTCTGCGTTTTATATTGCATGGCAATGTTGTACAGCTGTGGTGTGAGCTTGTAAAGGCAGTGAACTTCGAGATGCTGTTGACTTCCCATAACCTATCCTCAGCTCCATCTAGTAACTATATAGCTGTTTCACTGAAAGAAAATCCGCCAATGTATTAATGGGTAATTGCAGTCCTTTCTGTCTTCAAATTCCTATTACAGGCTGCTGATAGGACAGCACATTGACAGTTCAGCCAAGAACATTATCTGGGATTAGAAACTCATTACTCTATTTACTTATGGACTTGATGCACCTTATAGAGAAAAGCAGTCTGACCACATTCTAAAAGTGTGTGTGGCTGTGTTTGTATTTTCCTTTGTCCCTACGGTCAGTCATGGGTCTTGGTCAGTTGGCATCTGATCGTGACACACACACACACACACACACCAAAGCATGCCATTGTTTTTAGGAGAAATAGTTTAGGTGGTTTTGGGGGGAGGTGGGAGGTAGAAAGCAAAGCTATTTCCTGAGAAAGGCCCGCCTAACAATGGCCGTCATCCCGAAACAGTCGGCGGTTCTCCGTCCAAAGCAACATCTGAGGGTGGCTGTAGGATGTTGAGCGAAGAGCAGAGAAGAGAGAAAGGGGAAAGGATTGTGCAACACAATGGCTTTGGCAACGGCGCTCACACTGTGTATCCAGAGGAGAGTGGTGTTTTTGCGGACTTTAAGACAATGGGAGGGCTAAGAATGTACAGTACCAGGCAAACGTTTGGATACACTTTCCCATTCAAATGAATGGGAAACTTGGGTAGTGTAGGTCCTGCTGGGGGGTGTTGAGGCATGACCTCTGTTAGACAGTGTCTTGTTAGGTCACAATGGCATCAAATTAGTGCCTGCGTACCATTCAGGACAACAGGTCAATTTAATACCATGACTGGTATTGAAATAAAGGTGAAATTAAAATGACGTCAACTTGCACTCCACTTTACACCTAATGTTCTGTATACTTCAGATCACTTAATAGATTTGTAATGTAAAAGAAAAAGATTGCTTTAAATGAAACAACGCCTTCTCCAGTTCTTTAGTTCTGGATTCCATGTCTTTTCCAAGGCGAAGGTTAAGCATACTATAGTTATCTTTGAGGAATGGAGTGTTAAGATGAAAAAGGACACCTCACTGGACTATCACTTTTGCGGATTTCCAGTTTGACAGCCTAGGGGGTGTGTGTGTGTGTGTGTGTGTGTGTGTGTGTGTGTGTGTGTGTGTGTGTGTGTGTGTGTGTGTGTGTGTGTGTGTGTGTGTGTGTGTGTGTGTGTGCGTGTGTGTGTGTGTGTGTGGGTGTGGGTGTGTGTGTGTGTGTGTGTGT
>JACXGI010008487.1:0-13493 GCA_016801175.1 Esox masquinongy | reverse complement strand
TGCGCATTGGAGGACACATGATCTCAAACTTTCTTCCAAACTCACATCAAAATGAGTTGATGTCATGTCAGTTGAGTCATGGTCATAATTGTGAATCACTATATAAAGGAAAAACGACATGGGCAATTCTTGTTACTGACTTGTGGTCATTTATTTAGCCAGGCCTTGATGTAACCTCTGTGTTCCTCTTTTCGTGTTCCAGATGAAGACGTTGAGTCTAGCTGCACTCGATTCAAAGAGAAAGTGACAAACCCAACACATAGGACTGACTCCCTCACCGCCTGTGTCGTGTCCTCTCCCAACCCTAACCCTCCCTTGACCCCTGACACCAAATCCAACCTCAAGTCCACCATGAATCTCAACACCTTCCACCTGATGCAGACCCTCAAGAACTCACCGGCTGCCTTACGCCGTCGCTTCCGCCGGGACCGCACAGAGTCCCTGTCACACGGCGACCCCCTCTTCAAAGTCCACTATCTGGGCACGGAGAAAATCTTCTCCCTGGACCGGGAACAGGCCCAGGACGCCATTGCCCGACTCCTGGATGGGGCCGCCAACGGAAAGAAGCTGAACAAAGACCACGCGCTGGTCGTCCGCCCGCGCTACGTCGAAGTCAAGGAGCTCAGCACGGGACGGCAGCTCACCAAAACGTACCTCCAGGACATTGCGTACTGCGCGGCCGACTCGGCGAGGCCCAACGTGTTCCTGTACATCTGTAAACAGCGCGGGCAACAGCTGCAGTGCCGGGTGTTCTGGTGTAGCCGGGCAGAGCGGGCGCGGGACATGACGGCCTGCCTGGCCCACTCCTTCCAAAGGGCACTGAGCGACTGGCAGGGGGACGGCGTCGTCGGGTTAGTGGGGAGTACCGGCACGCTCATCCCAGCAGATGTGCGTGTGAAGGGGGGAGAGGAGTTGGCGACCACCCCTACGACCTCCCAAAGCTTCACGCTACCAGCCAGCTGTGGGAAAGGTGAGAACACTTGACCTGACAAACTAAACGGATTCAATTCGAATCAATAGAAAACAATAGTTTTAGGAAGATTGTAAAGGGGTTGGCTACATACCAGTAGGATGAATTGACGGTTAAGGCATGTCTTTACCTTTTGGACATAATGCCTGTCTAAGAGATATGTGCAGAGTTAAATCAAATCCAGCCAGCCTATTTAACTCACTCCCTCTTGTTTGTAGCACGCTGGAAGAAGCGGAGCTCAGTGTCCCATAGTCCCCTCAGAGCCATTACCAGGAAGGGATCCGCCTCAGACATTTGGCACTGAAGATTCACAGGTCTTCGTCATGTGACAGTGACGGGGCAAGAGCCCTGGGGACCAAATACAGCACTGGGAGTGGAAGGGACTGAAAGGACCCACCACTATTGTACAACTGTTCTTAACTGGACTACACAGGAAAAAAAGGGGTAAGGGAGGGAGAACTGCTGGTCTTTTTCAAATGGGACATTTTCTTAGTAAATGAGTGAAATGAACAGTAATTTCTAACTATCTGGGCCTTTGACTTTGGAAGGCGAGTGAACATGGCATTTGGTTTGCAGCGTTGTATTGCACTCTGGTGGCACCGGTCAGGTTTACCTTAGTGTGCTTCTGGGAGTTCAAGGCTCAACTGCTCATTTCCATCATTGCTCCCGGTCCCTTGTTTTCCAGAGTGGCCTTGATCCTCTGAAATGTGAGTTACACTTCAGTGAATAAAGCATGAGCTCTTGGGTGCCTTGATTTAGAGAAAGGATATCACCGTCTGTCAATGGTGATCACGGCCTGGAGTGGTTTAAGACGGTTACAGACAGTCACTCTGATAACTTGTTTGTAACATTTAAAGAAGCAGAAACTTGAACCCAGTGTTAGTCTTGAGGAGTGGTTACAACCACACACGTCATCAATGCTTTATTTGAGCGGACCAGCACAGAGGAACTTGGGCTGGTTGTGGGGTATATTTTGCTAATCTGTTTTTTTGAGCAGCTTTGTAAGACATTTGCACTTGTGGTAAAAAAAATGCCATTGCCATGACCCTCAGTTCTTACTTTTCCAATGTGTGTAGAGTAGGACACTGGGATGAAAACACTGCTTACATGATTTCAGATTGGAATTTTCTGATTTTAATTTCTCCACTTGGATTTCTCCACAAGTTCTAAAATCTTGCTTGGCCTTGCCTGCCCCTGTCTGCTTCAACTTTGGTTGTTCTGGAACTCGGCATGCTTCATAGCATTAGTGTGGCCTTAAGCTCAAATACTGGTTTCTGCCCAAACACTCCTATCTTCACACACTATTATGCCAAGTCAGCGCATTCCAGGCCATAATGATGTCTCAGACAACCAACACCAAAGGTCACGTCACACCTCGGTTTAATCCCAATAAATTTAATCCGTCACAACACTTTGCGCTGCATTGCATTCGAGTTTAATGATTAACCAGCTGTGTTTGTATAGGGTTTACGCTGGAGACTGCTGGTCTATGGACGTTAAGGTGTGGAATAGGACAGATTCTTCCCATACTGTGGGGTCATCCCCTTTAGACTTGTCCCATACCACTTGTTTAGTGACAACAAATGTTTTACAATAAAAGGTGCTTCTGTTCTTTTTAAATGTTGTTCTTTGACTTGACAAGTGATGTCGGTGATGTCAATGGATGTTTTTAACCATTTATTTTAAATGAATTTATATATTCAGATTTATCTCAAACTACAAATGGCGCAAACCCATCTTGGGAGTGCAACTGCCTGCTTTGTTTTATATTTTATACGTTTTTAATATCTTTGTTCATATTTAAATGTATTCTATAAAACAATAAACGTTTATACCATGATTATTGCATGTTTGTGTGTACGTCTATTTATCTTAGTGATGAGGCAACATTTCCAGACACCTTGACTTGGTAGAAGAGGCCTGTTTAAGCTGAAGTTAGCATGTACTATTTCCTTTTTTAGTACTGGGGCCGAAGATTTGATTAATGACAGAAAAACAAAATGTTTCACATGTATTTTAGAGGCATTTTGCCCGTTTCTTAAAGGGTTGGTCTATCTTGGACTTCCAACAACATTCCATCGTGGGGCTGGCAGAGCTGGCAAGACAGGAGTTCACCAGGGGTCGTGGGATAAGCTGAAAGTCATGAAGCTTATTTCTCAGGGTGTTTTATTCTTACATGTGTCATAACATCATTTAAACAGGCATTCACCTCCACTTCACTCTCAGATGGTGGATTTACAGTGTCCCCAAAAATGGCGTGTCATACATTATATATGTGCCCTTCATGATCTTGGTTCTGGCACTTTCAGATTAAAGCAATGTTTAGACAATGGTTCCCGTTTTTGTTTCAGCACATTGTTCTCATCTCTGCAGAAGGTTAATTATTCAGTATGGCTACTTTTTGACTTAAAGTATAAATTCACAATTCCCTTTTGCTATCGAGCAGACACAAATTCATTATGGAAACCGATAATTCCACCAAACTCCTTACCATGAATCTGCTCATCTCCCTGCATCCTACAACCTCTACTGAGCAACTCATTAGGATTGTATTCACTGGGTACCAAAAATAAGGAAATGTCCTGGAACAAGGACAGACTATGGGGACTTGTCCATGGTTTTTCTAGTGCACTTATGAATATCACCGTGGTAACATTCTGGTCTTATTGAAAAAAATAAATGTCACTGTGCTTTTCTGACCCGGAGACATGGAGGAACCACTATTTCCTCTCTATCCCGCACAGTGTTGACTGAAAAAACCACTCCAGGGAACCTCCTGGTCAGTCTTTCTCCGAGGGCTCGGCTACAGCAGGGTGGACTGGCTTGGCAATAATGCCCTGTCGTCTCTGGACCTCCAACAGGGTCTGGATGTGGAGTCGCCGCAGAGACTTCACCTCTTCTAGGACTGGAAGTGATGGAGTGAGATGGGCCATGAGGATGTAAGGGAGAAATAAGAGCGAAGAGAGAAATTAGAATAGAACTGTTCGCCAAACGTTTACAGCCCAACAGTGCCACCTTCCTGCTGTAGACTATAGACAACGTATCAAGCTGTAATCTTGGGATATTAAATGTAGCTCAGGTACACGGCATCTCAAGTCCCCCCGAAAAGTTACAACGGCTCACCTTTTTCGTAGTGCAGCTCATCCCGGTTGCCATAGACAACATATGTCCCCAGGAAGTTAAGCAGGGCTCCAGAGACTAGGAAGCGCTCTGAGAGTGGAAGGCTTTTCAGGTAGCGCATGTCCAGGGCAAAGGGGTTGGAGGGAGATGGAATGGTGCAAAGACACACCAACTCACTCACTATATCCCATACTCTTATTCCTAGAGGGTGAGACAGAGGGAAAACAGCATTATGGCTGATCAGACTAGAGAGTGATATAGTGTTTTTGAAGTACTATTGTCATAGTGGAATCCGAACTAGAAAACACACAAAAGTAAATGTTCTAAACCTTGGGACCCCCAGTCCGTGATGGACTTGAGTTTCATAGGCGTGTCCTTCACCATCGAATCAGTGCCACCAATGTTGACCAGGCGCTCGTGATTGGACCGTATCCAGGCATACGGGCGGCCGTACTTGGCGTAGCCAGCCAATAGGAAAAGAGTGCAGTTCACTTCCTGGAGACAGAGAATCAGTATAAAACACTGACTGATTCCCCATTCAAACTGAGTGGAATTACGACTTGACTACTCACAGGCACCGCGATCTCCCTCTCACTGGGGGATGCTGGCAGGAGATGGTCCTCACTATCGGCCCGGTGGAAAAAGAGGGTTCAGTTATTCGGTATGTGCGTGTGTGCGCATGTGTGCAGAGCCGGCTCCAGGCATAAGCAACAAAAGCGGTTGTTTAGGGCCCCGATCGCTAGGGGGCCTCCGACTGCCAAATAAAATTTTGCTTAAGGCCCTCAAAACACTAGAGCCGGCACTGCATGCGTGTATTAATTTATGCATGTGTTAGTTCCATGCTTACACATGTGCATTGGTGTGTGCACTTTTATACTTCTACATCGGCTCCTTACGTGTGGCCAGGATGCTCAGGCCTCTGGGAGTGGCGCTGCCTCGTTTGCGGCGCCTGATGGGGCCCCTCGAGGTCCCCTGGTAGGGGGGTGCCAGGATCACTAGCCAGGCTGAAGGTGCTACTGGTGCTGCTGGAGGACAAACCGCTACTGAAAGAAGAGGCTTCGGACACGGCAAACCCAGGGGAACGCCAACCCTGGGGGGGGGGGGACCAGTGGGAAGGAAATAACAGGAAGGAAGTTAAGTAATAAGGATTGGCACAAACTGAACCTCTCTTAACACAGGTTTTCACTCCCCGTTGAGATATGTTATGCTTACGGTACATCCTAAGTAACACAACTCAGGAAAGAAAGAGCCTGGATGTCCTGGATGTTCGGGGTTTATATATAGACTGTGGAGTTAGAGAGACTAACCAGGTCCTCATTGACTACGGTAAGAAGTAGTTCCTCTCTTCCCCTTAGCCAAGGTTGAAAGTACTGGAAACCCTACATGGTAAGACAAGAAAGGGGTGTCCTGGTGATGATGTGTGCTTTCTGGACATTTAAATGGATCATACACGGGCTGGATGGGGCGCTATCCGGTTCTAAAACCATGACAACTAACCTGCAGCGATCCCAGCAAGGCCAGGTCAGTCAAGAAGTGCTGCAGTTTCTGCCTTTGTTCCCTCTCTCGCTTCTGCCACACATACACCCGCACATACACACCCACATACACACACGCACACATGTAGAATCTAATTTTGTAAGTGTCATTTTTAAACATGTTAATTGAATTGCTTGCATCTAAGAGGAAGGACCTGTTAGCGTGCATGTAAAATAAAAACACACGTCTTGTTACCAAGCAACGCGTCAGCATCAGCATCCATGACAAGCAGCCTTCGATTTTTATGCAATCATGCAAATTACATAAATAAGACAAGCGTGAGGTCGGTTTGAGAAATGTGTTATCCGATTACATGTTTAACTATTAGGAATTGAGTGGTATAAATCACCCCTTTAATTGCAACAAAATTATTAAATGTCTCTTTTTTCTAAATAAAATATGCCTTTTAGGCAGGTTACTTACACCGCCGCTGCTCATCTTGTCAATGTACCGATCTAAACCTTGAAATGAGCGTTATTTATGTGCGCTGTCCCACAAGATGCAATTGCAAATGCACACATCCATTCCCCCTTTTTTGCTAGTCTTCATTTCTAGAATTCTGCATCATTAGATGCACATTTCTGCGAGTTATCTGAAAATTATATAGCTTAGATTTTCTTCAAAGATGGAGATCTAGTCTATATATTCTATCATTTCGGGAGATTCCTTGTTCTTCGATCTCATCTTTCGGGTGTTGTCTCATACGCAAGGGGTCCTCTGTATATTCCCGTGAAATAACGAAACGTAGAAGTCGGTTTAAACGACGTAATAATAATACATTAAACGTATATAGGTGTTTTCTAGGATCCAAAAAAGCTTTACATCAGGTACAAAACAAAACAGCGTGAGGAACTGAGTGGAACTGTAAGTTTGGCTTACAGTTCTACGTATCCTACATAACTATATTTATTTCAGAAATAAGATGGTAAATTAATGTACTTAAATTTAATGTCACATTTTTTATCTTAAAAGGTAAGAAACCATATTTTCTTCGTGTGCCAGTGTTGATTGGTAGATCCTTCTACAGCAATCAGCTATCCACCAATTAGCGAGTGGACAGGTGTGAATGCCACCAGCAGTCAAAATCTCGCGAGTCATTAACGTCAACACAAATTGCTAAATAAATTTGAGAAAGATACGGAAATCTATATTAAGTTTACACTGTACCAAACATGACCATAAATTGTAAAGTGAAAGTTACTTTGCTTAAAGACCTGCTGGGGTGAGTTTAGAAAGTGGAAGCTAGTAACATGTGAACTAAACTATGGGAACTTGTGGCCAGGAGTGTCAGTGCTAGAAACAATATTTTTTACGGTTTAGCATATATTTGAACTACTTTTGAACGATTTCTTCCAGGATACTGTTACTCTGTGCTACAGTCAACCACACAATACCTCTTGCTCCAGTTGGTAAGTTTGTTTAAATTTAAAGCGACTTTCTGTGTCATGTGAAAGTGCCTCCACCCGGTGGCCATCTACAGCACAACATGCCTTATTGTCAGTACGGTAACCTAGACGTCTGCCTTAACGCTTTGTAGGAGAGGAGACTGCCACACCCATTCGAAAATGTGGATAAATACAGAAAATATGCTTTAATGGAAAATATATAGGTTATTTGGACACAATTAATTTTCTTAGATCCACTTATGAATTTTGAGCAGGATTTAAAATCCTAAGCATTAATTTTCAAACTGTAGATGATTAAATGTGGTTTAACTGTAGATGATTAAATGTGGTTCATATGTGTTACAGACCAGTAAAATACATGTCAAATATCCATTCAACCTGCATGACACAAAATTATTCTGTTAGCTTTTATGACTGAACCTACTCCTATAAAACAAAGCATGCTTTGTGTCAATTCATATGAGGGAATTTGTCTTTTAGGAACATTCCAGACTGAGTGTCATGAGCGTCACTTCTGGCTGGTCGTCAAGTCTGGCTTCCTTAGCCGCATGGTCCGATTCGAAGTTGAAGGTGAATGCACAACATAATGGTTGGAAAATGGGACAGAGTTTAGCCAACCCGTTAGGTTAGAGCCTCAGGCTGAAGAAATGTTTTACCCAACTGGCACTGGTTTGTGTCATGCATAAATGTACTCACATCTAGATGCTTTAAGAGGAATGTAACTGGAATGCCATAACCAGCTGCCCGGTGAACATTCCCACTCACTACCTGTAAACCTCTGACCTTATCAGACCACCGTGGTGTCCACTTCCTGTCTGGTCAGCAGGCCGCAGAGTGTGGCTACACAGTGTTCTTCAATCACCGCGGAGACCTGGTGTTCCGCGCCTCGTTCCTGGCCTGCCACGTTGACAACCAGGTTGACCCCACTGGCCGATTTATTTTTCTGTTGAACTGTGTGCCATAGGTTTGGTTGGGAAAGCTCTTGTCCTCATGTATTTGTTATGGCTCGTCGTGGTGTCTGTTGTACAGGATGACTCTGAGGTTCGTCTGAGGGGATGGCTTGTGGCCAAGCAGCTGGAGGGGAAGGACCTAGCATACCCCTTCCTCCTGCAATGTTCTCCCCATTGGCCCTGGGCCAGCCGGGAAATGGTCTGTGAGGAGAACTACATGGAGGTGACTGACGGGCCCCGTCATCAATAGAACCCGACTGTCCATGCAAGCATGAAACTTGAGAGCCCTAACCCACATGTTTCAAATCCTCTGCTTTCATTTCACCTCCGCAGTATGTCTCTCCTTTTAAATGTTCTTCAAGGTGTCCGTAAAGCGACCGCTCCCTGCTCCGTCACGCTCCGATGTGGTAAGGAGTGGGGTGATGTTCCACGGCCCGGCCCTCCCCCCGGAAGAGTCCAGACCCAGACCCGTGACAAAGGCCGGTGCCCTTGGCTACCACGTCTCTGAGTCGAGCTCCCGAATCGTCATGCGCTGCCCCTACTCCTCGCCCTTCTCCTTCACCCTTAAGGTTAGAGGTTGCTGCTACTTAGGCAGGGGGTTCGTGCCCCCCCCCCCCCACGTTGGTGAGAGACCCGTGTTAGTGTTAACTGTGACCCCAGTGTTCTGCCTGTCGACGTACACGCAGGACCACGGCGTGGAGCTGGAGGTGGTCAACGCCACAGTCCTCTACCCGCATCAGGGGAAGACCCTCGCCATCAGCGTCACAGCGGCCTGTCCCGTTAGTGAGTACATCTCCTCCCGGTGCCAGTTTGAACCGCTTTACCGTCCCTCGTTTTTCGACCTCTGATTTCCTCCTCCTCGACTGGCCTTTCCTCCGCGTGTCCCTCCCTTGGCTCCCCCAGACGAGGCTACGGCGGAGGGGGCCCGCTTGCTGTGGTCTGTCCCCCATGTCCTTGCCCCCCTGGTGCGCGAGTGGCCCCGGAACTGGGGAATGAGGATCGGGGTGGAGACACTCGTCCTGGGTGAGTGTGCGGTCAAGGAAAGGGGTTACCAGCTACGCCTGAGCGACGGATTGACGGAGGTCAGCGTTCCGTTCGGCGCAGAGGGGACGCACATTAAGGTACATAACATGCACGCGCACGCGCGCGCACAGACAGAGACACGAGCACGCACTCTTAACCCGTGTTCTGGTCCCAGAGCGGCGTGTTGGACGGCCGGTACAGCCAGTCAGTGTCAATAGACCTGTTCTACATGCACCAGTGGGAGGAGGAGCGCTGGCCCCTCACCCAGCACCGCTCCTTCAGGTTCCTCAAGACCCCCTACGTCCCCCGGACACCTGCGCTCACTGACAGTCAGTATCTTTCTGCTTCCGCTGTGGTTAATCAGCTCAAGCAAAAAACCGGGTCAGGCTGGAACTGATGTGAATGTAATAGTGCAACCATTGGCCTGTGGTGATGCTGTAGGCTTTCAGTCTTATGGGATGGCTCATGAAATAATGGTTGATTTTGGTAAGTCACTGAAACCCATGTCAGGCAGTGGTTTTATCAGATACTGGTCTGTTGGCTCCGCTCCAGGTCCGACTCTGAACGCCATGTGTTCTCCCTGCACAGACACCAGCCCATCCCAGGAGGTGTTCTCGGTCACCCTGGGGGTGTTTCCTCTGGATGTGTCCCTCCACAATGTCACCGCGGGGGGTCAGGGTGACACCCTGCCCTGGGAGCAGGTCCTCAACCCCAACAGGACACACTCCTACCAGCTGCACGTCCCCTTCTCGCACCCCCTCGTTCTCCAGGAGGTCAGAGTAACCAAGAGACAAAAATATAAGCACCGGTTCTACTGGGTTTTGCGGTTATGTAGAATACCTCACTAATAGTATTGTCAAGCTTTATAATGTAACAATGTCTCCTTCTGTCAGTTTGGGGAAGGGGGCTATAGGAAGTACTCCCTCCCTCTCACCTTTGCCCTGAGCATCTCGCCCCATGGCGAGGTTTTCTACTATAACGCCACCATTGTGAGTGATGTTCAAGAACCAACAGGTGGATATTCATACTAAGATCCGTACAGCACATTGAACCCAATAGAGTTGCATGTCCTACTGTGCTTCAGGGTAATGATAAATAACTTGCATCAATGCCTTTGAGAAAATACATTCCCAAAACGGTTGGTTACTATTCCAGCTTTCCTGGATATCTTGCTTTGAAATTCCTCATTCTCCCCATCTCTCCCCTTTTCTCCTTAATCACATACACCTCTCAATGTTTCAGCCCCCCTCCCCACACCCATCCCAGCCCCTCCCAGACTGGAGGGTATGTGCACGGAGAAAGGCTTCCTGGTACTGCTACACTACGGGGCCCAGGGGCGGAGCTGGGAGCTCTTCCTAGGGGCCCGCCAGCTGGACTGGGAACTGGTGAAGATGGGGGGCTTCAACGTGGAAACGGAACAAGAGTACTTCAGTGTGAGGATCCCCCTCTTTAGTCCAGGCATTATCTTCCAGGTGAGGAGAGAGACCTGGGAGTCTCTGGAGGTTTGGTGAACCGCTGCCCGGGCTCTCATGGCTTCAGTTCTCAGTCAAATTAAAACCGGAATTTCATTTTTCGATCCTTTCATCTTTATACATTTCCGTATTCTTAACCGCATAGACAGGGTCTTGATTTCTCTAAACCAAATGTGCTCTCTTGGCTTTTCTACTCGCTCGTCAGAAAAGCAAAGAACTTTTACAAGTGTCGATCCCAAATGTGTAAAGGGATATAAACTCATTTAATTTAATCGTGAGACATTTTATTAGGGATACCCGTTGCTCTGTTGCCCCCATCTCTTTATAGTCAGACTAAGAAAGTACCTGTTTATGTGATGCCACCTGTGGTCTCTTAACACAAACCTACAAAAGCGTTGCAACACGTACTAGGGGACACCCTGCTGTTACTAGATCACATGGGGATCTGCAGGCGCTGGAAGCTTGTCTTCACCAGCCTCTTTTGTAATTAACTCAAGTCAGCCCTAATCTCCTTCAAAACCAGTGATATGATACAGGAGCCATCTGTGTTTAGAACGGGTAAGACAATCGGTGTCCATTTAGGATTCGCTTTAAATAACGGGTTGATTTTTCTGACTATGTACTGTGATTTATAATTATCATACTTAATCTGACATTAATGTTCCTAAATGGATGTGTTCATTATTTCCCCCTCGGCCTCTTCTGCATTTAGGAACTGAGTTTGCAGGGTCTTGTTGCCCAGGTGGAGGTGAGTGTGGTGGACATAGACACACTCAAAGTGGAGGACCATGTTATCCAGAACTGCATCTTCCATGTCAGAGAACTACAGGGTACGACATGCACGCACGCACACACACACTTTTCTTATCCCGAAGTGTTGTGAACACTAATGCTTCTCATGACTTCCAGTGTGCTTACCGGACAAGAGAATGTTAATAGTGACTGACACGTCACGAGCGGTCCCGCCCACCCATCCCAACCGCACCAGCCTATTGGATCCCAGCTGTGTTCCCCGGGAGACGGACGGCGTCAGGGCCCTATTCAACTTCTCCCTGGACTCCTGTGGTACCACAGAATCTGTGAGTGTGTGCTGAGCGTTAGCTGGAAACAACGCTCTTCTTATTTCTGGAATGTTGTTGTAAGTTCAAGTGTATTACATTTTTACCACATATGAGCACGTATCGCCAAAAGTTCCTGTTGGAGTTAAAACGAATAGACATGCTGATATAATATCTTTTATAGGTAATGGGGGATTTAGTAGTGTATGAAAACCGGGTGCTGTATCCGCAAGAACCTCTCTCTGGGGATCACCCGCTCATCCACAGTGACGGGTAAACGTTGTCTAGAACTGTTTTATACTATTTTAATTTCCTCATTGCAATCCACCACACATTTCAAACTTCCCCTTTCATGGTCCTCCATTTTCCTGCCTGTCCCGCCCAAACCCACCCAACTAAAGAATACTCAGAAAGCAACTAAAGGATTACTTCTGTCTCTACCCGTCCTCTGTTCACCGGGACTGTGTCAGTAGTAGAATGAATCGATCTTTACTCCAAAACCCCCCCACTGTCCACAGATCATTCTATATGTCCCAGTATGTTGTAATGTTGTTGTTACGGATATAGTTTCTGAAACTTTCCTATCTGGAGCACACACTAATTTCCACCACTTTTTAATTGATCTAAATTGTCTGTTTCAGGCTGACCATCCAATGTCGCTACCCTAAAAGTGACACAGGCACCGTCTTCAGTGCACAGCCGGTCAACTCGACCTTTGACCTTTCACCTCTGCCGCCTCTGAAGCACACTCACAGGGAGGCCTCCGGCAGAGGAGTTGGGCTGTATGTGACGGTGGTGGGAGTGGCAGTCATTCTAGTGGGAGCTTTGATTGCTGTGAAGATGCGCCTTTGACTTCCTAATAAAAAAAATTCTAAACATGTTTGCAGTTGGTTCAAATCCTTCCTAATTATATTTACAGTAATGATCCCAGTGGAAAAAACACTTCATGGACAACACAAACCGATGAAGGATGTTTTTGAATGCATATAAACCACATTGGTTCATGGCTAAAATGTGACTGATCTACAAATATTTCATTGATGGTTCAGGCTTAAGTACCCTACATACATGATATACCAAAGTCCTATTTGCACTGTACTTGTATCACTATAGAACTGCTGGTCTGAATCTGAGCAAGGTAGTTAACCTTCATTTCGCTGCAGGTTGTTGCAGTGAATGAGAATGTGTTTTTGGTTAACTTACCTGGTACAGTAAGAGTTACAATGAAAATGCATGCCTAGGCTCAGTTTTTATTGTCTCAATGGTTATAAAGTCAACCTGACTTGCAAATTGGAAATGAGCAAATAACCCAGACAAGGCAAAGTTTATTCCAAATCATGTGGAAAAATGGTACGATGCATCACCCTGGCTTTTAATCCATTGCTTTGTACATCTTCACCTGACAAGCTGAACGTTTCCGCAATGCACCGGGATTACTGCATTTACCATGGCAATACTTCAGTGGGAATGACAAGCTGCAGGCCGCATTTCCGTTAATTCCTTGCAATTTAACTTGCCATTTGTTTGTGTTCACTTAAATTACATCTAATATCTGTCACATCCAAATCTACAAAGCAAATGTATGGGTAAAGGGGAATGTCTTTAATTTGGACTGTCAGGATTTAGCCCATAGGCTATTTGAAAATTCAGAATCTGAACATTTCCCATTATGGAGTCTTAGTTTCCCAACTGTGATGTTGTGAAGTTGATTGCACCTCTATCTAGGTTGGTCCAGCTGTCTAAGTTGCTGTCTCCACTGCATATGTACTGTTGTAGCATGGGTTAGAGTCCTGCCCACTGCTCTTAACACACTACTCTCCTATATCTTTCATATGTACTGTTGTAGCATGGGTTAGAGTCCTGCCCACTGCTCTTAACACACTACTCTCCTATATCTTTCATATGTACTGTTGTAGCATGGGTTAGAGTCCTGCCCACTGCTCTTAACACACTACTCT
>JACXGI010008486.1:16498-33517 GCA_016801175.1 Esox masquinongy | reverse complement strand
GCTGAACTAAAGGGGCTCACCGGGTCTGATCTAAAGGGGCCCATTGGGTCTGATCTAAAGGGGAACAAGCTTCTGTGCCTCTCAGCATGCCTCTCTGTAGGTAAGACAAGAGAAGCTCTCTATTTTTTTTATAACCTCCTTTCCAAAAAAGTTGAGACGCTACGTGAAATGTAAGTAAAAACTGAATGTAATGATGTGCAAATCATTTAAACCCTTTATTCAATAGAAAATAGTGCAAAGACAACGTATCAAATGTTGAAACATTTTATTGTTTCTTGAAAAATATATGCCCACTTTGAATTTGATACCAGCAACACGTTTCAAAAAGGTTGGGACAGAGTTGATAGAATATGGGCATGAGGAACTTAACACAACACATATGAGCTGACTAACTCTGAGCAAAGGACAATAGATGGGATGTGGTGCTGAGCCTGTTATTGATGAGCCCCACACACCCTACCCACACACCCTGCCCACACACACTGTCCACACACCCTACCCACACACCCTGTCCACACATCCTACCCACGCATCCTACCCACACACCCTGTCCACGCATCCTACCCACACACCCTACCCACACACCCTGTCCACACATCCTACCCACGCATCCTACCCACACACCCTACCCACACACCCTGTCCACACACCCTGTCCACACACCCTACCCACACACCCTACCCACACACCCTGTCCACGCATCCTACCCACACACCCTGCCCACACACCCTGCCCACACACCCTGCCCACACACCCTACCCACACACCCTGTCCACACACCCTGTCCACACATCCTACCCACGCATCCTACCCACACACCCTGTCCACACACCCTGTCCACACACCCTGTCCACACTCCCTGTCTGTTCATGGTTCAACAATGGTGTTTATGTGATTCTGCACGTATCACAAGGGCATGGCTCTGTAGTAAAAGAGTCTGCGTGCTAAACTGGCCTGCCTACAGTCCAGACCTGTCCCCCATTGAATACATTTGGCACATTATGAAATGAAGAATACAGCAAAGGAGACCCCAAACTGTTGAGCAGCTGAAACCCTATATCAAGCAAGAATGGGAATACATTTCACTTTCTACACTACAACAATTGGTCTCCTCAGTTCCCAGACAGTAACAGAGTATTGTTAGAAGAAGAGGTGATGCAACACAGTAGTAAACATGCCCCTGTCCCAACTTTTCTGAAACATGTTGCTGGCATCAAATTCAAAATAGGCATGTATTTTTCCAAAAACAGTAACATTTCTCAGTTTCAATATTTGATATGTTGTCTTTGTACTATTTTCAATTAAATATGGGGATAAATGATTTGCACATTATTGCATTGTGTTTTTATTAGCATTTACGGAAAAGCAGTTTCACCTAATTCAGAGGCTATCCTTGGTGTCAAATACTAACCGATCCTGTGTTCTCATGATAAACATAATTGTCTTAACCTTAGTAATAGCTGTGATAGATGCTGGATGTTTCTGCAGGAGTGCCTTGTATTTACAACCCTGTTTCCAAAAAAGGGTTAGGGTGCTTTTCTTGCCCCACAGAAGTGGAATACTCTGCAAAATGAGCTCAGCCTTGAATGCCTTGTACCTATTAATGGATGTAAAGCCAGGCTGGAGGTTTCACTTCGATAATTGTCTCTTTAGTAATCTTGGTAAATCTTTTTTTGTGTGTTTTCCTCTCCTCCACTTCTGTTACATTATTGGTTTGCCTGTTTTAAATTAGGTAAAATGAAAAACACTAAGTGTTGTTTAACCACGGATGTTGTGTGTGTTGAGTTACTGTGTAAGTGGCAGCAGGTGGGTCAGTGCGTGTGTGTGGTGTGTATGTGTATGGTGTGTGCGCGTGTGTTGTGTGGTATATGTGTGGTGTGTGTGGTATGCATGTTTTTCATAACGTAAAAATAATTCCATATGTTGGTTTGTAATTGGAACTAATCATGGCTCCAGTGTTGTCTGACACTATGATGTCCCTGACCTGATGGTGTTTGTATTCCAGTATCTGGAGGATACTCTGAAGTACTTCAACTATGTCTTCACATGCATCTTCATCATCGAGGCACTCCTCAAACTAATGGCTTTTGGACTGCACAGGTTCTTCAAGGACAGGTAATACACAGGCACACACAGACACACACACACACACACACACACACACACACACACACACACACACACACTCCAAAACCTGTTTTTTTACCTATGTAGGTCTGTTGTCATTACTATCACACTCTCACTTTGTGTGCCTGTGGTCTGTGTGTCTAGGTGGAACCAGTTGGATGTGGCCATTGTGTTGTTGTCCATCATGGGCATCACCCTGGAGGAGCTGAAGATGAACGCGTCACTTCCCATCAACCCCACCATCATACGCATCATGAGAGTACTGAGGATCGCTAGAGGTACCACACACACTCACTATACACACACTCACACACACTATATACTCACACACACTATATACTCACACACACTATACACACACACACACAGACACACACAGACACACACACTCCCATAAACGTACATGCTCTGCTCTGGGAGTGTTAGAAGAAGGCTGATAAATCTAATCAACAGAACTACTCTGATCTCATCCTGTCAGGATTTACAGTCTGGTAGGCTTCCAAGGAAGGGAGTGCTTAGACACCCGGTCTATTCTTCTCCAAACTGAAGCTTTCCGTAATTGGGCAAAAGCTTCCACAGTATAGTGTTTTAAGGGTCATTTCTCTTGGCTGACTGAACCTGAGACTGAATCCTTTTGTCCTGCCTGGCCAAACTTAGCCAGGTAACATCATTTTCTGGTGTTCCATTAATGTATTTGGCCTTTATTTCCAGAAACCCTGATTCTGGATCAGTTAGCTAACCAGATGCAAAAATCCACAATCAACCTAATTTAGAAACTTTAAATAAAACAACATGCGTTAAGACTACGGGTCTGGAATCACCAAAAAATTTATTATTTCAAAATGTATTTTCTGATGTGGACGGCTGGCTAGTGAATCTGCTTGTTTAAGGAATTCATTTATAAGCTGGGGACAGTAACCAGTGAACTGGGTTGTGTTGAGTCTTTAAGCTGGGGACAGTAACCAGTGAACTGGGTTGTGTTGAGTCTTTAAGCTGGGGACAGTAACCACTGAACTGGGTTGTGTTGAGTCTTTAAGCTGGGGACAGTAACCACTGAACTGGGTTGTGTTGAGTCTTTAAACTGGGGACAGTAACCACTAAACTGGGTTGTGTTGAGTCTTTAAGCTGGGGACAGTAACCACTAAACTGGGTTGTGTTGAGTCTTTAAGCTGGGGACTGTAACCACTAAACTGGGTTGTGTTGAGTCTTTAAGCTGGGGACAGTAACCACTAAACTGGGTTGTGTTGAGTCTCCAAGCTGGGGACAGTAACCAGTGAACTGGGTTGTGTTGAGTCTCCAAGCTGGGGACAGTAACCAGTGAACTGGGTTGTGTTGAGTCTCCAAGCTGGGGACAGTAACCAATGAACTGGGTTGTGCTGAGTCTTTAGGCCTTCCCTCTGCACACAAGCCTTTCTACATTGCTTCTGCCAAAGATAAAGTCCCCCAGCACCTTTCATCTCTTACCAACAACACACACACACACACACACACACACACACACACACACTGAGTACAACAGAAGGGAGTGTTGTGTTGCCTCTTCAGTGAAGATGGCTCCACCATGACTCAAAAACATCTCCCTCACTCTCTCCCACCTCTCCTTGCTCTTGCCCATTTGTCTCTCTTCTTATATCCTTCCTTCTTTCAATCTCACTCCCTCAAAACTGTGGAAGAAAATTCAAAAAGATACAGGCATTTAATATTGTTTTATTTTAAGTAGCTATGTATTGTTTTAACAATATCTGTCTTTTACTGTCTCTCTGGTCTCTCTGGTCTCTCTTTCCTCTGTTGCTCCCTCTTTATTTCTGTCTGTCTGTTTTCTCAGTGTTGAAGCTGTTGAAGATGGCTAAAGGCATGAGAGCTCTTCTGGACACCGTCATGCAAGCCCTGCCGCAGGTAAAACTGACTCGTGTGTGCGCACGTGTGTGTGCTCGTGCACCTCCAAGTCAAAGTCTTTTAGCGTCTGTGTGTCTGTGTGTGTTCTTTCTAACATACTTGTGATGTCTAGGTGGGGAATCTGGGCCTCCTCTTCATGTTGCTGTTCTTCATCTATGCAGCGCTGGGAGTCGAGCTCTTCGGGAAACTGGGTCAGTGACACACACATTTGGAAACTACACACACTCTCTCTCCTTCTGTCTCTCTGCCGCATTCAAACTTTCAGCAACCCTGCAGTCACGAATCACGGAACACTTTCCTTTCTATTTTTCCTCTCTCAATTTTCATTTCAGTTTAACCAGCTTTGTGGAATGAGAGATTTGTTTGCATTATTTCAAACATGGTTTTTGCTGAATCGGTTATTTAATTCTTACTTCAACACAAGAAGAGGCTGTCGTGTTGTGTTTTAGTGACTGTTAGTGACTGCTTATTGTGCTGCAGACTACACACACGCTGTAGATTCAGAACCGGATGTGTAGCTTGTGAACAGGTAAGGCAGGCAAATGCTTGGGGCCCCAGGCTGTTAGTCCACAGAAATGTCTCAAAATGTGTCAATTACAGTGACTGCAATCCCATCCCCCTTAAACAACCAATGGACGATCTGCAATGACATCTCAGTAGGAAACCACCCTAAAGGCGCCCCATGAAGACAGCGCCTTCTCATCTAACTTCTGTAAATATAACAACTCTAACAACATATTGTTGCAAGCTAGCGTCATTATTAATCTTTTAGTGTGTATGGATACACATGACATTTCCGAAATGTGGCCTAATTAGACAGTACGAAATGTTTACTACACTCGAGATATTAAGTAGTTTAATTGATATGGATGGAAATATCAGTTGGAAATGTAAGAATAAGGAGAACAGAAGATTCAAAAACATTTAGATACTGTTATATCGAGACTGTAAACTAAAAATTTTAAAATGTTCCATCAGCCTTACTTGATATTGTGATATTGTGATATAGCTTTTATTAACTAATTTGACACATATTAGTATGGAATTAAGGAGTAGCCTATATACGCAGTACTTAAAAGTATATAGCCAGTTGAAAAGTTAGGGTATACCCACTTCTCCAGTCATCTCCAGTCAACACTGATTTTACCTGTGTGTATATATTGGGAATTTGGGATGATGCGCTTTCAGATGAGTTTTGATGTTTGTAGTATTCAAACAGTGTTCCCCAGAGGAAACATTGCATTCCATCTTGTCTACACTACAGTACGTGATATATAATGTGCCAGGGAAACAGCCTTAATGAACCCAGTCAATTAATTGCCACCAGACTTGAGAAAAATCTGAGGTGATTCTGGAATGACCTGAGCTTGACATTCCTTTTCCACCAATAATAACATTACAACGTTGGAACGAGAAAGGCAAACAATTCTGCTAATGCCCATGTATGCTTTTTGATTGGACAAAACAGAAACACTTAAATGATCCCTTTCCAAAATCCTCTCATCCAGTTAAGGTACTTATATAAGACATTCGTCACAAAGATAATTTTGTCTCGTTTTTGTCAACCGAAATAAAAAATATTTTATTGTTTTTTCTGCATCTATTTAGTCAGTTATTGTCTCGTAAACTGCAATTAAAAAGTAAGAAGACGTAAACAAAGTATGGTCTGCAAGCATTGCTTTGACACTGTCGGCTACTCGCGTGGAAACACTTCTAACATGATGACGTTGTTCATACTGAAACCGTGCCACTACCGTGACACACGAACCGCGATACGTACCGAAGCGTGGGCCCACTGTGTTATTGCATCCCTACTGGAGAGGCTGTAGTGTTGGGGGGGATTGGGAGGGGGTTCTTTGTGGGAAGAGACGAACATATACAAGGAGAGGCAGGGGTGGGAGGATGGGGGGTCTCTAGGGTGAGTTATCTCAATGTGACTGTGACTTAGACCCTCTGAGTCCTGGCCGGAGCTGCTTGCTGTCTAGCGCGGGTTGAATGCCTGAGAGGACAAGTAAAGCCTGAAGCCACTAGCGAGGTACAGCTCTGTGTCAGCTGTCCTGGGCAGCTTCGCTCTGTGGAGAAGGGAGTGACACAGTGTCTCTGTGTGGAGAAGGGAGTGACACAGTGTCTCTGTGTGGAGAAGGGAGTGATACAGTGTCTCTGTGTGGAGAAGGGAGTGACACAGTGTCTCTGTGTGGAGAAGGGAGTGACACAGTGTCTCTGCACCTTAATGTCCTTGTATGAAGGTCTGAATTTTCTGTGTGTGTTTGTTTGTGTGTGTTACAGAGTGTAATGATAGTAACCCGTGTGAAGGTCTGAATCGACACGCTACGTTTGAGAACTTTGGGATGGCGTTCCTCACGCTGTTCAGAATCTCTACTGGGGACAACTGGAATGGCATTATGAAGGTATGTACACACACATGCATACCACACACACCACACATATACCACACAACACACGCGCACACACCATACACATACACACCACACACACGCACTGACCCACCTGCTGCCACTTACACAGTAACTCAACACACACAACATCCGTGGTTAAAGACACTGGAGCATTCTCCCTCCCAGGACACGCTGCGTGAGTGTCGCCCAGAGGATCGCTCCTGTCTTACCTACTTGCCCCTGGTGTCGCCCCTCTACTTCGTGACCTTCGTCCTCATGGCCCAGTTCGTGCTGGTCAATGTGGTGGTGGCCGTGCTGATGAAGCACCTGGAGGAGAGCAACAAGGAGGCCAAGGAGGAAGCCGAGATGGACGCCGAGATAGAGCTGGAGATGGAGAGGGCCAGGCGCCTTAGCTCCGCCTCCAACGCTTCATCACTGGTCACGGCCTACGTGGGGCCACGCCCACACTCGCCTGGTCAGGTGAGATAAAATTGAAATGGGTGATCGGTGGATTGCATTGTTCAGGGGCTTGGATATGAGATACGTGATTGGTCGATTATTAGTAAGATGATCAGAGCTGTGATCAACAAGGAAGGAAGTAATTAGGAACAGTTAAGTGGTGACTTCCATATCAATGGGGTATAAATATGAGGTGACGCGTGCCAAACTGCCTTTGTCATCTGTCGACATGGGGAAGGTCAAAGAAAACACAAATCAAATGTAAAAAAATATTGTTGATCTTTAATAATTAATAAATTAGCCCGTGGCATTTACAAAATACAGTAGGTTAAAACCTGAAAATAAGAAGTTTAAATCACTGAAGCTGTGATGAACCTGCCTGAAAATACCTGTCTGAAAATGCTCCAGAGTAGAGGCCTTCTTTTATTTCTATTAGGACATCTTGCTGGGTTCTATGGTCAGATGCCTTGATGAGAGTTGAGGCCTACTTCTATTTCTATTTGGACATCTTGCAGGGTTCTATGATCAGATGCCTTGATGAGAGTAGAGGCCTTCGTCTTGGAAAGATGCAACACAGACACACATGACACCCTGCTTCCATCTTCCTGACAGATGGTACTCCATCTTAAAGATGCTGCAGAAGGGATTGTTGTGTGTTTTTGTATTTTAATGTAGTTGACAGTCTCACAGTCTTAGCCACCTTGTTGTAATTGGTTGGGATGTTCATCCATTGATCTGGTGTCAAAATACAAACACTGTTTGATTTTGTGTCTAGAGCAAGTGGCATGTGCAAGTGGTTTTAATTTCCTCGTTGCTTAAAATCTACACAGTTTGCTAAATGTGTGTATATGTAAGGAAATCCAGGGAATAGTGTATGGGATCATGTTGTTCCAAATCACTGTGGAATTTATCGGTCCAACAGTGCAGGAGAGAACCTCCCCCGATAGTCAGGACCAGAGAACCTCCCCCCAATATTCAGGACTAGAGAACCTCCCCCCAATAGTCAGGACCAGAGAACCTCCCCCCAATAGTCAGGACTAGAGAACCTCCCTCCGAGAGTCAGGACCAAAGAACTCCCCCCCCCAATAGTCAGGACCAGCAAGTTTTAACCACCTATCCAGTGCTACATTGGTTACTTCCTGTTAACCTTTTCAACCTCCACCCTCAGCTCCACCCTCAGCCCTCCATTAGACTCTCCAGTTGCCTTCCAGCGAGTGCGCAGCAACGCAACCTTCACAAGCCAAGTGGAATCCCCCCAGGGCACCACATTGAAATTGCTCAATTTAGCACCAAAAAATTGATAGACGTGCTTAAGTTATAGTGTTTGATTTGTGTATCCAAACAGCTTCTCTTTGGAATAATTTTTGTGTAGATAAACACCTTTGCGTGAAGGTTGTTCTTTTTCTATCCTGACACAGCATAATTCCTTAATTTAGTGATTTTGTTTTATTAAGTCTCTCACTACTGGTTAAGTAATATCTTGATGTGTAACGGCTGAAAAATGTTCTCCAAAATGTGTTTAAATTGCGGGACATTTAATTTAAAGTGGACCGTGAATGGCATTGTAGTCACGAGTGTGTCCCGAAGTTGATGCATTTATTTAACCCCTAGGCACCCTAGGGGTTGGAGGTCACCCTCAGAACTTCATCAGCAACACGTGACTATGGAGAGCACTCCAAGCAAGTGCGTGTGGGATTGAGACTGGATAGGGGATTGACCGTCTGTCTTCCTCTACAGGAAGAGGAGGGGCAGTGCAGCCATGAGGAAGAGCTTCTGTCACCAAAGAAGATGTCTGTATCCAGGATGCATTCTCTCCCCAATGACAGCTACATGTTCCGTCCGGTACGGCCTGCTAGCGCCCCATATACTCTACAAGAGGAACACACCAGTCCGCTTGGCCACTCCTCAGGTACACACCCACTCACACACGTGCACGGACCAGTTCAGACCGGTTTAGATTGATTCAGCCATTTTGAGACAGGTTGGGACCAGTCAAGACAGATTCAGACTGGTTGAGACAGGCTGGGACCAGTCTACCCAGATTCGGACAGTTTGAGACAGGTTGGGACCAGTTGGGACAGGTTCAGACTGGTTGAGACAAGTTGGGGGCAGTCAAGATAGATTCAGACAGATTGAGACAGTTTGAGACCAGTCGAGACAGGGATGCTTGCGTACTTTAAGAATTCACCCCCTGTGCTTTGGAATCTTACAGGATACACAGATATAACCTTCTTCAGGCTGTTAGATATAAGCACCTGACACCTTATGTTCGATGGGAGTGTATCTAATCAAAATACTGTAAGGTGTGGCATCAAATGGGGCAGTATTTCTTATGTTCCATCATGTGTAAACAAACATTAGCCCGACCCTGCCACTTCATACTACCAGCTAATATCCTACAGCACATTTCTATCGTAATGAAAATGTTTTAATGTAGTAAGAACAGCCTTTTTATGGTTTGAATCAGAGCTAGCAAGACCGCTCTGCTGTGCTGATGCTTAATCAGCGGTTGCACATTAATGTAACAACATAGCTATTGGTAGTTGGATGCATAAAATGTGGGGTAACATGCTGTGGGAAATTATTGGTCGATAGACTAAACCAATGGCCTTGTCGCAGGAATATTTCATGGCCTATACTTATTGGATGAAGCCCACGTAGGCTGAAGTATTCCACCAGGCCATCCACGAATTTGAGCGTATATGTCTGGGGAGCAAGATGAGCTAAGACAAAAGAAATTACACTAACAAGGACTCAGGTATCTTACCATTGTTCTCCACCTGTAAGCCATTAATGTTGCTGTCACATTTTCTGGATTAAACCCTGTATGGGCTATTTGGGAGGGTGGCAGGAAATAAGATGTTACTCAAAAGGTACCATCTAAAAGCATATCTGGAGTTTGCCATGAAGCATGAGTGAACCAGTAGCAATGTGGGAAAAGGTTTTGTGGTCAGATGAGATTAAAATCGAGCTTTGAAGCTAAAACACAAAACAATATGTGTGCGACAAACCTATCACTGTCCATGCCTCAAGACACAGCATCCCTACAGTGGTGACAGCATCATGCTGTGGGGATGCTTCTTATCAGCAGGGACTGGGCATCTTGTTAAACCAGAAAAGCAACCATTACGCCACGGAGCTATATGTTTGCCAGGTATTGGGATAGCATCTTGACATTAGGTCATTTTGTCACGTATTAACATCACGCCAATTTGAATATTTCGCTAGACACTATTAAGCATTGTGTTAAACTGACTAATGTTTCTTATTAAGTTTACCTCCACCACAAATGGCATCTATGAACTGTATGGCTTTTGCCACTGGCTGTTTTAACAGCATATTAGTCAGTAACAGGCTTACTAGTATCTACTAACTTACTACTTGGAATAGTCATAAGAATTGAGCAATTGCTAGCGAGACTGAGGATTACACTGCCAAAGCTATATAATTTCATGGCCCAACAACATTAATTTTTCTATCATTGGTGAATGACATCGATACATTAACTATTAATATAGGTGACGATAACTGAATTTTTCATGATTGAAAAGACAAGAGAATCGTGGAAACCCCTACTCTTTTACTGCCCTAGGAGGTGTGATCTAGCCTATATTACCCCAAAAAGCATGCACCGATGTGTACTTTGAAGAAGTGGTGATTGTTGTTGCCCTCACTGAATTCAAACCTGGGTCTCCCACATCAGAGGCGATGTCTTTAACCACTAGGCCACGGAGTTATACGTTTGCTGAGCGTCTCGACAGTAGATCATTTTGTCACGTATTAAACGTCACGCCAAGTTTGAATATTTCGCTAGACACCATTAAACATTGTGTTAAACTTACTAACGTTTCTTATTGAGTTTACCTCCACCACAAATAGCATCTATGAACTGTATGGCTTTTGCCACTGGCAGTTTTAATAGCTTATTAGCCAATAATGGGCTTACTAGTATCTACTAACTTACTACTTAGTCATAAGAATTGAGCAATTTGCTAGCGAGACTGAAGATGAACTTTACACTGCGCTATTTCATTTCATGGCACAACAACGTTGGTTTTTCTTTCATTGGTGAATGACATTGACACAATAACTATCAATATAGGTGACGATAACTGACTTTTTCGTCAAGTGAAAAGATGAGAGAATTGTGGAAACCCCTCCTCTTTTACTGTCCAATGGGTTTTGATGTAGCCTATATTACCCCAAAAAGCATGCACGGATGTGTACTTCGAAAATCCACCAGAAATAGTCGCAATATAACCGTAAACAGTTTTATTTTAGGCTTACTCTAACGTAGCTACTGAAGGTTGTAGCAAGCAAAGTTTTTGTCCATCCTGAACAAATCCTAATGCATAATTTGTTTTGACTGTGACAAGCCTCAAATGCGGGACCTCTTGTTCGGTATTCCGCATCTCTAACCACTACACTATTTAACAAGGGGTAGTCAGTCAGTCAGTCACTCAGTAAGAAACATAAGCTCTTCTTGGCCGTCTCCGTTTACGTGGTCCAGCAAATATAAGGAGGAACGGATGGACCAAAATACAAGGAAGGACTGCAAAAACCTGCTTCAGGCTGCTAAAAAAGTCAGCACAGCAGCAGGATTTTTTCTCCCCTAAGAGGTAGGTTGACCAATACGTGGGGGGGTAAGAAAATAGCAGATTTTCATTACTTCAGAGTTATAAGGACGTTCTCATTTTTAAAATACTAAAATGCCTGAGGGGGCTGAACTGGGGCTACGCAGATCTGTGATGTGGCTATAGCCCCCCTAGCCGCGGGGGGAGCACCATGCCTGTAAAAAAACTGAATTTTCGGAGCAACTTTCAGCAGGACAAGGACCCCAGGCACATGGCCAAAACAACATTATGGTGGCTCAAGGAAAGGTGAATGACCTACAGTAGCCCAGTCAAAGTCCTGATCTCAAGTCCATTGACAATCTGTGGCACTTTTTGTCTATTCCACAAGTGTTGTCTACATGACCTGAACAACCTGGAACAAATCTGCCAAGAAGAATGGACCAAAATCAGTCAAACACTGTGTGCAAAACTGTTACTCCAAAAGACTTAAAGCTGTTATTGCAGCGAAAGGTGGCTCTAACTAATATTAATATGTGGGGTTTGAGTAATTTTGCAAGCCACCTATTTGCAAGCCAACTCCTTCCCAACATGAAACCAATGTTACCATACAATATATGATTTCAAGTTTCAGTGTGTTTGAATAGAATATCAAACAGAACAAAATGGTAATACATCATTTGTAATTGAAAAATATAAGAGAATGAGTCAGAGGGCTGAATTAAAGATCATCATTGAATCTGAAATGCATCTGTACACATTTCCAACACCCACCAAATCTTTCTGTTTTTTTATAAAATCGATACCCAATCCAAGTGGAATCCAGGGTCAACCATGGTTGAAGAGTGTTAAATCCAGGGCTTGACATTTACTTTCTGGGTCAGATTTTTTACTTGTCCAATAGCAGAAAATACAGAAGTTTCAAGTATTTTGATTAACTTATATGTCAGCAACAACAAGCAGTACATCTCCCTCTGTATCAAATTAAACCCAGATAAACTCAACCATTTTTGAACTAATTTACACACTATTTCCTACAGTGGCCCAGAAGTGCAAAACACAACCACTAATACAGATTCACACCCCAATACAAATACTCACCCCAATACCGCAGAACATAACCACGAAAACAAAGTCTGACATAGTTTAATTAAGTCCGGTTAAGTCTAATGGGCAAAGATCCTCCTGCAAATGTGTTCTTTATTCAGTGTTGCCAGATGGGAAGGTTTCCTGCAAAGTTGGAATATTTTTAATGGCAGTGTGCAGGCAAAAATGGGCTTGGGTAAATCGATTTACAGATAGGATTATATAGGGTTAGGGTGGGTTTTTTGTGGCGTCCACGTATACATACTCATACTTGAGACAAGATTTTGATGCAAGAATTAACGGTACTATCTCAAGCTCTTGGAATACGATGTTTGTGAATACAAATTTGTCACCGGCAGTCACACCACAGTCCACACAGACTTTTAGGGCTACAACACTGCAGCTGAATTCGTTTAGCCCCATGCAGTCTCTATGAATGGTGATGAATAAGAATTAATTTCACTTGTCCATACAAGCCCAGTTTACATCCTCCTACTAGACAAGCGTTATTGTCAAGCTCCGGTTGATCAAAATGAATCAAAAACAAATTAATCTCAAAGACAGAAAATGGCTGTTTTATTACCACGTAAGCAGTTAACTTAAACGTTTCACGTGTGTCCTGACCACTTGCACAAATAGCTGTTGGAGCTTTTGCAGCAGGAAATAACCAATTTGAAACATGGTTGCAAGTTCACTATGTTGAGCTCACACCAGAAAATGATATGCGGAGAAGACAGATGGAATGCAAAGCATAGCAAATGAAAGGAATTATATAATTTATTATTATCAAGATATTTTCATATGATAAGATGTTGGTACCCAGTCTGATATCGGATTGGGTCTTGGAAAATCTGATTTGGGTTATATCTGTGAAGACCTCTAGTCTGAATACTTATACAAAATATTGAAATTGGCTAGTGGTCTGAGGTCAGACTGCTACTAAAAGCAAAAGCAAACCTCAATTTTAGAGTGGACTTTTTACATTTTCATTTTGCTTTGTTTTCTGTCTAAATCCAGGCTCTGTGACATCTGTGCGCTCGCAGCCTTGTGAGAACCGGAGTCTGTTGCAGGTGCCCAGTTTGTCTCCTCCCCCTCCTTCTGGCTCCACCCTCCCTCGCATCGCACTGCCCAGGCCGAGCCCCTCCCCCAGAGCAATGCGTAGACAGGTGAGACACACAACATTGCGATAAATGTGCTACTTGCTGTGACACACTTCTAAATATGAACCTGACAGTAACCCTAGTAGAGTCAGGGAGTCCCAGTCAATTGAAGTATATAAAAGACAATGATGAGTGCAGAAAATTTGCACCAGTGATGAAACGCTAGTCTGAATAAAACAATTTCACACAGAGTTACAGATTTCATTAATGTACAGAGTAAACAATACAAGAAAGTGGAAAGAGTGGACTGCAAAAAAACTGATTCATCCCATCAGTTGCAATAGCCTAGGCAAGTATCTAGCTTTTCAAATAAGATTGTGAGTGATCAGCTGTATCGGCAGGTCAACAAACAGCAACACAGATGAACTTCTCATCCATTTTCTTTGACAATATAATTTACAACCAGTATAGTTGCAGCAATAGCACTGTGCCCATGTCTGACTCCCATGTTTAAAACCAGTGCCTCCAGGATTTTAACAAGGGAAGCAATTTAGATACAGGGCGATAGTTAACAAGGACACTAGTGTCCCTCACCTATACGTAGCGGGAGACATTTTTCAAACTTTACATTCATTGTGGGATAACCGCCACAATGAATGTTACATTAAATAGCCTTAACCAGCGAGCCTGGATGTGGTTGTCATAGTGTCTATAGTTAGCAAAGAATCAATGACCACTTTCTCTGTGAACAGACTCAGGCGAAAACCCCTGGTTCTTAACATTAGAGTGTTCCTGCGTAATTACTTGATTTCCATGTATTCCTCTATTTATTCCATCTATTCCTCTGTAATTTATTCCTGTCATTTGGGGTAGGTATAGATTTTTTTTTTTTTTTTAAAAGACCCCTGCTGCAATGAAGAAGCAATTAAAGGAATGAACAATTGCATTTTGATCAGTAACAGGTACAGAATCCAGCACTACAGTCACTCAATGGTCTGCTTTATGCATTGTATCCATCAAGTGCAATATCATTTCTTATGTTAGATAACCAGGTTTTGGATTAAAATGTTTTAGATAAAATAAAGAGGTCTGGATTGGCCTGAGATATCAGTCTTAATAAAATCCATGTTGGACATACTCTATACATTTGTGTATAAAACCCCAAGACTCCTATGGTTTTTGAAGATATTGCTAAAATACTTTACATTTCTTAATTTACTTGTGTATTTAAATAGAAAGGGTACAAGATTACTACTGATAATGCCTCTTTATTTATGTAAACAAGAAGTAATGCGATAGTCAGAGATAATACCATTGATTTCATAGATTGAACTGACTTATTTTGTATAATAATTATGACCCTGACAGTAACCCTAAAAAATGCTAAGGTATATGACCCTGAATGTAACCCTAAAAAATACTAAGGTATATGACCCTGAATGTAACCCTAAAAAATACTAATAAATATAACCATGACAGTAACCCTAAAAATACCTATAAATATGACACTGACAGTAACCCTAAAAAATACTAATATGACCTCGACAGTAACCCTAAAAAATAACAATAAATATGACCCTGACAGTAACCCTAAAAAATAATAATAAATATGACCTTGACAGTAACCCTACAAAATACTAATAAATATGTCCCTGACAGTGACCCTAAAATTAATAATAAATATGACACTGACAGTAACCCTAAAAAATACTAATAGTGTCTGTCTATTTCCCAGGTTGTTAATGTGATGTCTGTCTATATTCCAGGTTGTTAATGTGATGTCTGTCTATATTCCAGGTTGTTAATGTGATGTCTGTCTATATTCCAGGTTGTTGATGTGATGTCTGTCTATATTCCAGGTGGCGGTAAAAGTTGACTCTGTGGCAGTTCGGAGTCTTCACACCAGAGATTCTTTAGAGAAACAGGACCCCCTTTCCCTCCCTCCACCCCAGCCTCTAGCCCTGCTGTCCTCCCACCCCTCCTCTCCTCCCTCCAACTCTGACCCTGCTGATGAGGAGGTGTGTCACATCACCTGCTCTGCCCGCCATTGGTGGGAAGGACATGGAAGTGGGCGGAGTCACTCCCTCTCCCCCTATGCCTCTCCTGTCTCCCCACCCTCCCCCTACCCGAGGAACAGAGGGAGCGCGCTCAGTCTGCAGGTGGCGGGGCTAAAAGGTCAAAACTCGGGAAAGGTCTTCGGTGTGGACTCCCAGTGCTCCTTGGATAAACCCTGTTTCCCTGACGACCTGCGACGACACTCCATTGAGATTGTCCTTCCTCCTCCGGACGACCCGCTGCTGGAATACGTGGGGGAGGTGACTGGAGGAGGGAGGAGGCCCAGGGGCCAGGGTTCAGAGGTCAAGGTTCACAGGAAGAAGAAGATGAGCCCCCCGTGCATCTCCATCCATCCTCCGTGTGAAACACCAGGCAACGCCCCCTCGGAGCTCCCGGTGGAATGCAGCACGATGCTGAGGCGCCGGACCCCATCCTCTGAACTCACCGACACACACACACCCTCACACAAACACACACGTCACCACACACCGACTGACACACACACACAGGCACGTCACCACACACCGATTACCGCTCACACACCCATACAAACTCCTCCCCAGTCAGTAACACACAGTCTGCCACATGCACACACTCTTATTCACACACGCACTCAACCTTATTTGCATACACACACTCTGTCTCACACACACACACTGTCTTACAGGCACTCCCCACCCCTGACCTCTGAAACTAGACACCATTCCCTCTGTGCTAACTACCGGCCCCTCCCTCAGTTCACTTTTGACCCAACAGAGCCCAGACACATGAGTGGTAGGTCCGCCGGCCTATCAGACAATGACCCAGCCTCAAGCCCCTCCCATTTTGACAGAGGAGCCGGGTTTAGCTCAGTGAACAGTAGAACTGCCCAGTAAGTGCAGGGCCTGTAGGAAGAAGGGGGTTGACTAGAAAGCCTCATCCCAATTCTGAGGGTGTGGCCCATTCTGGATGTGGACTCAGTAGATGGACAAAAAGAAAAGAAGAGAAAGACCATTTAAATGGCGAGAGTCAGAGAGAGGCTGGTTGTCGTGGGACTGTATCGTGGTGTTGTCTCTAGGACTAAAGCCTCATAAATCTGTAGCCAAAGTTTTTCCTCCTCACGCAAGCCAGCCAGCCAATCAGCAAGCCAGCCAATCAGGAACAGACATTTCTCACACTCGTCCCTCGTGAGATGATCAGGAACCAGCGTCTGGCTGACCTCTGACCCTGAAAAGAAGTGATGGGAGCGTGACGTGGCTGGGTGTTTGTTCAGGTCCTCCTGTTTCCTGTCCTGCTCCACAGTCATATTACAGAGAGAGGAGAGGAGAGGAGAGGAGAGGAGAGGAGAGG
>JACXGI010008486.1:0-16398 GCA_016801175.1 Esox masquinongy | reverse complement strand
GTAATGCTGAGATTAAATAGCTCTATCCATATGCACATTATTTTTCTAGAGATCTCTAATGTTTTTGCACACCAACGAGTTGAACCGTCCAACGTGGCTGTCGCGTTCCGCTGTCCTCCTGTGAATTCATGTTTTGTAAAATGGAAGCGGTGCCGGGCCGAACACTGTCCTTCACTGGTCCACTTCACCGAAACTCCCAGTGATTCATCTTCATTTATCACCACTGACGGTGTGCTGCCCTCTGCTGGGGAGGAGAAGGGATTTATTTTTCTATGTTGAGGATGTGGGGGGAGGAGCACTGATGAGTTTGTGAAGATAACTGAAGATAACCAAACTAACCACCAGAGAGCAATAAAGTTCTAGCTGGCCCTCTGGTCCCTATGTAGCTGAGGCCTCTGAAGGCCAGTCTGTAGAGAATAGGGTTCAGTCCTCTATGGGCCAGTCTGCAGAGAATACGGTTCAGTCCCCTATGGGCCAGTCTGTAGAGAATAGGATTCAGTTTTCTGTGGGCCAGTCTGTATTGAATAGGGTTCAGTCCCCTACAGGCCAGTCTGTAGAGAATAGGGTTCAGTCTCCTGTGGGCCAGTCTGTTGTGAATAGGGTTCAGTCCCCTGTGGGCCAGTCTGTAGTGAATAGGGTTCAGTCCCCTGTGGGCCAGTCTGTAGAAAATAGGATTCAGTCTTCTATGGGCCAGTCTGTAGGGAATAGGATTCAGTCCCCTATGGGCCAGTCTGTAGTGAATAGGGTTCAGTACTCCACGGGCCAGTCTGTAGTGAATAGGATTTAGTCCCCTACAGGATAGTCTGTAGAAATAGGATTCAGTCCCCTTAGTCTGAAGGGAATCGTTTCCAGACCTCTACGGGCCCGTCTATAGAGAACAGGGTCCAGTCGCCTATGGGCCAGTCTGTACTGAATAGGGTTTAGTCCCCTACAGGCCAGTCTGTAGTGAATAGGGTTTAGTCCCCTACAGGCCAGTCTGTAGTGAATAGGGTTTAGTCCCCTACAGGCCAGTCTGTAGTGAATAGGGTTTAGTCCCCTACAGGCCAGTCTGTACTGAATAGGGTTCAGTCCCCTACGGGCCAGTCTTATATGACACTGTTAATTACTAACCTACTCCACCATGGTAAACATGTGACTTGTGTTTTTCCTATAGCAACTAGCTGGTCACAGTCATCATCCCTTTGCACTAACACATTCTATCAAGGCTTGTCTGAGGGCCTGATGGATGGGTAATCTATTGATCAGTTCTGTCTGAGGGCCTGATGGATGGGTAATCTATTGATCAGTTCTGTCTGAGGGCCTGATGGATAGGTAATCTATTGATCAGTTCTGTCTGAGGGCCTGATGGATAGGTAATCTATTGATCAGGTTCTGTCAGAGGGCATGGTAGATAGGTGATCTATTGATCAGGTTCTGTCTGAGGGCATGGTAGATAGGTGATCTATTGATCAGTTCAATCTGTGGGCATGGTAGATAGGTGATCTTTTGATCAGTTCAATCTGTGGGCATGGTAGATAGGTAGCTGACCTAGAGTGTTACAGGCTGATCTAGCAGGCCAATACATCTGTAACACTCCTCTGGTTGGCCTGTTGTTTCTTTTAAACTACCCAGTGGTATATAGGTTTGAGGATGCAGGATGACAGTATAGCACAACATACTGTATGTGAATAAATATTCACATCTCTTTATTTATTGCTAGACAGGTGTTGCCTGTCTCTCATTGTTTGATTTCACTGTGGAACAGAAGAGAGTTCTGATTGGATGGAGGGACAATGTTTGTTCACTAGGAAGTAAAAGCCTGACGTGTATCCATTCATCCGTCTTGCCGACCCCTCCCTCCCCCCGGCTTAAGTAGTTTGACCCCTGACCTTTCACGTAAGGAACAGGTGCCTCACTATGAAGTGAGATCACCTGACGCAAGGCAACTTCCTGTCGTTGTTATTCGTTTTATTATTGTTGTAGTGTTTAGCAGAGTGTCAGGCTGAGATTCAATCTGATCCGTGTTAGAGCTGCTGCACAGTGCTCGTCACTTTTGATGGCCATTTACGATTGATCCAACAATTACAGAGTAACTTGACAGACAAAAGGGGGGTTCCTCTGGCCATGTTAAGATAATGATGAGGATCTTTGTTAAGATAATGATGAAGATCAGTTGGTGAGGTGGCACACAACCCTTGGTCTATGCCTGCGACGTGTGAACAGAGGAACGTGCCCAAAGGGAGACGGGATTGAATCCCAGCCTCATGCATAGGATCTAGCTGTAGAATCTGCTCTCATTTATTTTCGATTTAGAAGCAGACCCTTTTCCCTAATGCCATATTTACCAATGCAGTTTGGTAGAAAATAATACAGAATTAATCATAATAGTTGAAGAGTTTCACAGATGTATTTGATTCCTCCAATATTTTTTATGAGGAAACCTTTTGGACTATTTGCATGTTGCTGAGAAAGAATTGATATTTTAAAAAAAGACATACGGATGTTTTTGAGATTTTTTTTATACAAACATTTTCTGATGTTTCTAGATTGATTGGGCAAATGTACTGGGTTCTGTTAGGTTCGTATCAGCTATAATACTGATTACACATATCTGAATTCATATTGTCTTACACCAGGCAGGTGTGTCTTTACAGAGCCAAAACATGGGCCATTTCTCAATTGCGTTCTGCTCGCCTCCTGTCTCCTCACCTCTCTCTCTCCTTGACTCCTCTCGGGTCCATTTGAAAACCCACTGGAAGACGGAAAGGACATTCTGGATGGAGATGAGGAGATGAGGAGCGAGAAATGCTAACTTTGAGAAGGGAGACAGATTCTGGCTCTGTTTAATCTCAGAAACCAACAGAAAGTGACTTTCAGGTCTGATGTTTAGGCCTACTAAGTATCAAACCCACATTGTCAGTCCGCTAGGTAATTTCTGTCCAGATAATCTGATGTGTAATGTATCCAAGTATGACATAGTATTAACCCTAATAAAGTGTCACGAAAGAATGTGATGTTTCTGTTCATGAGGATAATAAAGATAATGGTGATGATGATGATGAAGATGAAGATGTGGGGATGATGATTATGTGTGTTAAGATAATGATGAGGATCTTTTTCATATTTAGAAGACTCTAAATGTGAGACTCTGCACCAGTAGGTTCAACAGTAGAAAATTTAGGACGAGAGAGATTCTAATATCCCATAGTTCTTTGTGCCACAATTCAACAAGGGACCATGTTTCGTGTTTGGTATGACTGGGAGTGAATGCTAAAGTGAACAGTAAACTTATGGTGAATTTCAGCAAAAATACTCCAAAAAAGCATAGCAAAACTAATTCACCATCGTTCTATTAATTTAGATGTTTTTAAGTGATCTAAAGCCCATTTATAACCACTGGTCATGTTTTCAACGATAATCTATCAATGCACTGGTCCTATGAATTCATTTTTTTCCTAACACATCCACGTGGAATCTCACATTGTCTTAACCTGATATTGTTGAACCTAACTAGGCTTCAGGGTGCCACAAAAAAGGCTTCAGAATGTTCAAGGAGCAGTCTTTGGATTCTTAATCCAGGCTTCAGAATGTTCAAGGAGCAGTCTTTGGATTGTCAATCCAGTCTTCAGAATGTTCAAGGAGCAGTCTTTGGATTGTCAATCCAGGTTTCAGAATGTTCAAGGAGCAATCTTTGGATTGTCAATCCAGGCTTCAGAATGTTCAAGGAGCAGTCTTTAGATTGTCAATCCAGGCTTCAGAATGTTCAAGGAGCAATCTTTGGATTGTCAATCCAGACTTCAGAATGTTCAAGGAGCAGTCTTTGGATTGTCAATCCAGGCTTCAGAATGTTTTGGTTGTGATGGAACCTGACCTTCAACCATCAGAAGCCTTGTCTTTTTAACCCTTGAGGGAAGAGGAAGTGAGCCCAGGGTGTGTTCTGGCTGTCAAAAGACATGCTAATTGTCCGCAATAATTTCCCAGAACTGAAAGAGGGTTTCCAAGGCTGTACTTTTAACGTTTTATTGTTGCTGATTATTATATTGATCAAACATTGTCTTGAAGGATGTTCCCTGTTGTCTAAAATATAAACTTTTTTATTCCTGAAAGATTGGCATCTGTTGTGTCTCCTTACAGAACATTGATTTATTTACACAGAATTTACAGTGGCTCTTAAAAGTAATCACTACCTTGGACCACATTTTATTGTTTTATAAAATTAAAATTATAAAATTAAATCAAATAGGATTTAATTAGGGTTTTTTGCCACTGATCAACACAAAAAAAGGCCTTAATGTCAAACCTGAAAATTTGAATCTTCAGATGTTTCTAAATTGATTACAATTATAAACCAGAAAAGGAACCAGGCAAGCCTGGTTCAGCTGGCCTGCAATTAAAAGTGATAAAAGTTGTTGCCTTCACTGGATTCAAACCTGGGTCACCCACGTGAGTGGTTGTGTCTTTGACCACTACACCACATATACAGCTCCAGAAAAATTTGAGACCACTGCACCTTTTTCTTTCCTTTCCAAAAAAATTGAAAAGGAAAGTTTTGAGTGAGGAACAGAAGCGTTCAATTTGCAGTGGTCTCTTAATTTTATCCCTTCTGTTCCTCACTCAAAACCTTCCTTTCGACTTTTTTGGAAAGGCAAGAAAAAGGTGCAGTGGTCTCTTAATTTTTTACAGAGCTGTATCAATATGTTTGCCCTGTGTCGGTATAGCATCTCGACATTAGATCATTTTGTCACACGTTAACATTACGCCAAGTTTGAATATTTTGCTAGACACCATTAAGCAGTGTTAAAGTGATTAACGTTTCTTACTAAGTTTACCTCCACCTCAAATAGCATCTATGAAATGTATGGCTTTTGCCACTGGCCAATTTAACAGCTTATTAGCTAGTAATAGGCTTACTAGTATCTAACTAACTACTTGAACTTAACACAGCCAAAGCTATTTCATGGCGAAAAAACGTTAATTTTTCTTTCATTCGTGAATGACTGTCAGTATAGGTGACGATAACTGACTTTTTCGTCAAGTGAAAAGACGAGAGAATCGTGGAAACCCCTACTCTTTTACTGCCCAAGGGGTTTTTATCTAGCCCAAAAATCATGCATGGATGCGTACTTCGAAAATCCACCAGAAATAGTCGCAATATAAACAGTTTTATTGTAGGCTTACTAACGTAGCTACTGAAGGTTGTAGCTGGCAAAGTTTTTGTCTATCCTGACCCCAAAAGCATGCACGGATGCGTACTTCGAAAATCCACCAGAAATAGTCGCAATATAACCATGAACAGTTTTTTTTTAGGCTTACTATAACGTGGCTAATGGAGGTTGTAGCCAGCGAAATTGTTATCTATCTGGAACAAAGCCTAATGCATAATTTGTTTTGACGATGACGAGATTCAAACACAGGACCTATTGGTTGCAGGACCACGTCTCTAACCACTACGCTATTTAACTATGGTCAGTCAGTCAGTCAGTCTTCTTGGCCAGCTCCACTTACGTGGTCGTAAGCATATTTCTCTGAAAAATAATGAATAACAAAAAAAAGACTGTCATTGTCTGAATAAGAGTGCTCACCCTAAATCTAATACTTTGTGGAAAAAACCTTTTGCTTGTATTACAGCAGTAAGTATGTTTGGAAAGGTCTCCATGAACACAGCACACCTGTATTTTGCCATTTTACCCCATGTTGCTTTTTGGAGGAGTTCTAAGAAGCTCAGTCAAATTCATTGGAATCTCCTGTGTGCTGTGCACAGCCCTGTTAGGTCAGCCCCATAACATGGCGATGCCGCTACCACGCTTGACAGTAGGTACTGGGTACAGTGGGTGGTGAACCATGCTGGCTTAGATCCAAACACATATCAGAATTAAGGCAAAGACATTCCACCGTGGTCTCCAGGCCATGACACATTTTTCCACATGGTTTTGGGAGACCGAATGTGTCATCTTGCAAATATACAGAGGCATTTTATGGAAGTTGTTAATGGGAAATGGCATCTGTTGGTCATCCTACAGCTCAGACTTGGGGAATATATGCGCAATGTTTGTACTATGTTGGGAGCTCCCAGTTCCTGACAGAAATTCCTGCAGCCCCTTTAAGGCCGGCATTAGTCTCCTGGCAGCCTCCCTGAGTGGCTTCCTCCTTCCCTGTCATCAATTTCAGAGGGACGTCCTGATCTTTGCAAGGCCCCGTTGGTGCCCTCTTGCCTCTGCGTCTTAATGATGGTCTTCACAGTGTTCCCTGATACACGTAAGACCTATAAAATCCTGTTATATCCCTTTCCTGATCTGGACCGCGCCAAGTACAGCTCTTATCCATATATATTGAAGGAACTTAAAAATGTCCGTTCTGTGTTTACTTATTATCCATTAAATGATTATTCATTACTTAGTATATACATTCATACTTATGTGCTATGTACTATGTATAAAATATCTCCTATAGGATGTACTGTAAGTGCCTTGTAAAATATTGTATAATTTGAATACTATTTCTTGCTGCTGTTCTATTGTAATGGAATGTAAAACATCCCCCAGATTCTCATCTTGGTTATAACAATGATTTAGTTTTAGATCCGGCACTTCTTTTCATTTTCCTCTGCCTCTCTGCATGCCTCCTGGTTTTTGCAACCTCAACTCTCCAGAGTAAATCTAACTTAACTTTCATACTTGTAATGCAATCTTTTTCAAAATCCAGTTCCACAGATATATATATATATATATATTTATATAGATACCCACTGGCTCTTGTGAATGAGATGAGCTCCATTTCTTGTATCCTGCGCTCAACACATTTAAGCGAGTCCCTCAAGCAGCTTGGGTCTGATTCATGCATGTAACTAGACAGCCAAATGAATCTCCAAAATGACCCAACAACTGTCTGGATGATGCCTTAACACAAATGCTAAGTGGAAAATTAACTCTAACATGTCAAAAACTAAAAATCCCTTGTAACTTTTTTTTTAAATTTTGACAAGTATGACCCAGGTACACTAAGAAATGCTGGGTATTTTGAATTACTGTTGGGGCAAACATATGCCATATTTTTTCCCACTTGAATGTGGTGCATCATGTACATAGTTGTTCAACACTTTAGTGTTCAGGCTGGATGTTTCCGGACATTTGGCTACACTCGGTCATTCAAAAGACACTTGCTTCAGCATAATATACAGGCTGAGAGTGGGGCAGAGGAAACTAGTAGCACAGCTGAGCTACCTGGGAGGTCAGCTGACCCCACATGTATGGAGGACGCTCTGTCTGAGCAGGAGAGAGAAGAGATGCAACTGGAGGAAGGGGGAACTGGATGAGCTGGATGAGGAAAACATAACAGACAGGATGGCACTGTTTTTGGCGAAGTCAAGGGCTAAATCATCTCAGGCTTTAACATCTAAACACATGGTGGTTCAGCAAACATCAAGCCTTGTTTATGACACAGTGGGTAGTCTGCAGAACAAGACTATGTCTTTTTTGAAGAAGTTTGGTCACAGTGACACTCCTGTGTGTCAGTAGCTGAACCAGCAGTTTGCAGCAACAGCGGAGCTATTCTGGGGTCTTGAGACTGAGTACAAACAAATGAAGTACTCTGCTCAATCAGGATATTTGGTTCAGCTAATGGAGCAGGCTCTCCCTCGAAGATTCTCGTACAACCAACGGAGAGAGTCAGATTCAGGGACTGATAAGCAGGTGGCTGTCAGGGACACCTTTCAACGGGTCTTACTCAAGCTCCGACTTGAGAGTCCAGGTACAACGGAGGAAATCCTAGAGTGGCAGGAATGTAATGCGCTCCAGGATTTGGGAGATGGCACAATGTTTAAAACAAATGCCCTTTTTTCCAAAGGATTTTCAATACCACTTGTACTTTACAATGATGACTGTGAGATGGTAAATCCTCTTGGCTCTAAGAACGCTATCTACAAGTTGAATTTAATCTATTTCATTGTGAAATGCTTGCCACCAGAGCATCTCTCCAATCTAAGCGCTCACTTCTTAGTGGCTGTGTATAAGTCAGATGATGACAAAATGTATGGAATAGATGCTATCTTGGTGCCAATTGTGGAGGAAATAAAAGATTTGGAAATAAATGGTGTCCAAGTACATACACACTGCTAAATTTAAAGGCACTGTGAAGATAGGACTGGCCCAGGTTTGTGGTCATAATCTGGGATCAATGCAATGAGAGCTAAAAAAAGTTATTAATTCAAATGTCTCTTTACAGATATTCAAGGTGACATTGCTCTAAGACTTCTGCCAGTTGTCCTCCCAACACCTGTCTACAAAATTGGAAAGGAGACCTTTAGGTCTTTCATCGACTTGCAGCCTGTAAGTTAAGAGGGTGAATTGCATTACGAGATTTATGGAGAAACTAAATGCTATAATTTTTTAACCTTGAATAAAAGGGACAGCATTTCAAAATCTGTTGCATACTATACCCGCACGTTGTTGGAATTTCACTGACTCAAACATCCTTGGGGCAGATCTGTCCTAAAGGCAGAAAACATGTGACTGGTTGACTCGATGGACAGGGCAGAGCATCCACTTGGAACAGGCTGAATGTCGTAAGTAGAGGTTATTGCTTTTCACTTGCCTAAACCATAACACCTTAATCATAACCAATACACTTAGCTAACCTTAACCATGCACCTTACCCTAACTGTTTTAAAATTAAATAGAAATGTAGTGATTCTATTTGGAATGTAAGCACTGCCTTTCCATTGAGTCAACCAATCACATTAATTTCTCCCTTCAGGGCAGATCTGCCCTCAGGACATGTTTGAGTTAGTAAAACTCCCATCTAATTGCACACGCAGTTGTGTAAAATAAACTATGAGCCTCAGTTTTAAATACATCGAGAAATGTATTTGTTGATGTAAATGCTATGTAGTTGGTATTAACAATACATATTTTGCAATGCCATTTGCGATGACACAAGTCATCATTTTCTAAAAAATGATTTCTATTTAACAGGTTGGGACCAACATGGCTGAATACCTGTGCTAGACAGAAGCAACCAGATCCTACCCATCTGTGTTGATGCTTGGAGATAATTGTCATATTATCTTGGTGCTTGGAGATAATTGCTCACAGTCCTTTACAGTAATTTGTGGACAGGCATTGGAACAAGCTACATTGCTTGGGGCACTGGATGTTTGCTTCAAGTCCTACTATGTAAACCTTCCGAATGTAAACCTTCCCAAACTGTGTGCCCCCATATGAGAATTTCTTCAGACCACAGTATATCAGCTACCTGGAATAGAGTCCCCTGCACTAAGACTGTTATGATATTTCATTTTATCTACTGTTGTAGTGTGATAGGTGACATGAGGAAGCAATCAGGCTGATTATTTTCATTTTGTGGGAATTGATAAATATATATGAGCCATGAGTATCTCACATTCCAGTGTATTGATTTAAGGTAATACATTATGACATTTTCTCACCTGGTTGAAGGTCATTACCTGAAATGAAAACACAACCATTGGCCCTCTGTAGGAGGATTTTGACACCCTTACTTTAGGGAGTGTGAAGTATTTCAATTAATATATACTGTAACTATGTCCTTATGAACAAACTTAAAATCGTATATATTTGAACCATGTTTCAGGAACTGCCCTAAGTGATGTTATGAAATACATGCAATAAAAATTATTTTAAATACGAGTTTGTTGTCTCGTTATTATTATTACTGATAAGAATTTGGATGAAGTACACCCAACTGCAGGGTCAATTGTCCAACCCTATGTGCGGGGTTTATCTCAAACCCAACACTAGGTTGTTTTAACCCAACCAATTCTTAAAACTACCCAGCACCTGAGTTAATCTCTCAACCCAAGGCGCTGGGTCGAAAACACAACCCAAACCTGTTAGGTAGAATTAATCCAATGTGTTTGTCCAAAATTGACCCAGCGCTGGGTTATCAAAAACACCCATTTGGGTTATCAAAATGACCCAGTTGGGTTATTTTCAACCCAGCATTTATTTTTTTGTATACCAATCAGGATATGAACCTGTAGACAATGCCTTCTGTAGTTACAGCCTATCGATCATACTGGTGCTTTCAAGTCAACTTGGAACTCTGGGGGGAAAAAAGTAGGCTGAAGTTAATGACGTACTCGTTGGAGAGTCAGAGCTCTAAGATGGTTGTAGATTTTCTGACTTGAAAATGCAAGTTGGATGACTGTTCAGCCGGCGTACAAGCCCTAAAGTTCTGATTAGATGCCAAGCCAGTTGAACCAGATTCTCAAGGTTGTTATAGGGGCTGCCGGATGTGCATTTTCTTTTCTGGGTGCGTTAGGTTACCCTGTTGGTCGATGATCAATTTACTTTTAAATTAAAAGGAGAACTATGGTGTAAATGACAAGGAATGAACAGAAAATTTAGGTTTGAGAAAAAGAGACCTTCTCAATTTGAGCTTTTAAATGTGTAACTGTTTCATCAATTAATCAAATATACATTTTTAGTTAGCCATGTTCACTTGTCAGTTACCTATTTTATCGTTCACTAAATTCGTGTAGACCGTTTTAAAGCTATAAAGCCTGATTCCAAAGTATCCGACTTGGAATTAAGTACTAGACGATCAGAGTTCCATAAAACGTGTCTGGGTAGTTTCCAGTCAATGTACTACAACAAACTAGAAATTATCTTATAGAACTACAACACCCTAATTGGCGCGAAGACGTTCGATGCGTGTTGACGTAATATCTGACGTAGATGCTCTTGTTTTGGCAGTTTGTCGATTTCCGGTTATCTTCGTTGTTAGCCAAATATTTTAATCAGAGGTACGTGTAATTTGTTGAAGAAACAATTATGACCAAACATTAAAGTGTAGCTATATATAGATAATATTTAATTATACAGCAAGCTTTTAAAAATATCTAACTCGTTTGTATTAGTTCATGTCTGTGACTGTAGCGAGATTTGTCTCGCGTTAGCCAGCTAGCATAGCCTACTAAAAACGAAACAACTACAGTACAGTACAGAGAAAGTGCAACAAACATGAGAAATCACAGGGAACTCCGCAAGTGAAGCCTTCAGGTAACGTGACGACCCTAACCGCATGCAGACATTTTGTTTTTATCTTATTTTATTGACTGACATGTTTGATAAACTCTGTTTGTCATTATCTGATGTTTGCTGCTAACTACGTATAGCATTAACAAATACAGAACTATACACTATAGTCCTGAGACTTATGCAGCAGTAATTGTGGTTCAACAATGTAGTAGTAGTCGCTAGTAGAAGTGGCATCTAGGTAAAATATTTTTAATTAGCTAACTTATTGGGTTGCTAACAACCTTCATTAAGTCACAGTTGTATGACAACTCGAGACCGACAACTGCACACGGAGTTGTAACTAGCTACGTAGTTGGCTACTGCTGAACGTGACCTAGCGGTTATCATTTAAAGTTCAGACGGGTTTATCCTCCATGGACAATGAAACGCATCTCTTTCGCATAACGCACCACAATCACGTAATCTGCTATATCGTAAACTTGTCATCTACCGTTACCTAACAGGCTTCCAAAATGTTTGTTAGGTACAATACTGATTTCTGGTTCATTAAGGGGAACAACAGTCACATGATCACCTAATACTAATGGTCAAGCTCCTTCAAGTACTGTTCTTAAAAAGTCATGACCTCACCTGTCTAAGACCTTAAGCCTCCAATCACAAACCCAATAAAAAATTAGACTAATTTGTGCTGCAGGTTGTTTCGGGGTGGTGACTAGCTGCTCTGTTTTTTTCAATAGGCTACAATCGGTGTCATTCTTAGTCTAAGAATGTAATTATTTATTTGCAGGGTAGGACTTTTCACATGGATCATCCTCTGAATGAACAACAGTAAACGACACAAGCAAATTCATTTTCACCAGTTATTTTTTTGTGTGGACATACACACCTCTGTCTGTGTTGGATGAAGATAGTAAGAAATAAAAAGCATAAAACTTAGGTCTCACTACTGTAAGTCGCTGTGGATATGTGACTAAATGACTAAAAGGTTTGTGAGAGGAGCACAGCAAGGAAAATCTAACTGTGTGTGTGTTTGTGTGTAGAATGGTGCTGAGCTGAGTGTTAGTCGTTGTGTGTGTGTGTTGTACAGAGCCGTGTGTGTGAACATGGCAGATGGAGCAGACGATGATGACGTTATTCACCTGGCCAGCTTTAACATCCACCGCAGCCAAGGTATAGAGCATATATCCACACACACTACAGCCAAGGTACAGAGCATATATCCACACACACTACAGCCAAGGTACAGAGCATATATCCACACACACTACAGCCAAGGTACAGAGCATATATCCAGACACACACTACAGCCAAGGTACAGAGCATATATCCAGACACACACTACAGCCAAGGTACAGAGCATATAGCCACCCTATACGCACTGCAGCTAACATTACCAGCTGTGTGTGTGTTTGTGAGTGTAGGCTGCCGGGCACGCAGGAGAACATTCATCACCATATCAGATGATTCTGATGAGGAGCCTGTCACTCTACTCCCCAGCAGCCCTGTTCTGGTGCCTGACCAACTGGAGGAGGAGGACGACGACGATGATGTCAGCATACTGGAGGTAGCACTAACCCCTCACCCAAAGGTCAAGTAGGAGGAGCTTACATCTGTCCTGCTTTAATAGGGACAGCTTATATCGGTCTTCTTTTATAGGTGTGCAAGTGCGTAGGTGTGACTTGAACATTTATGTTGGGCATATCCCAACAATCCATCAACCAGTCTCTGAGATTGGGGTCAAAGCCAGTGGTGACAGTCAGGGGTCGGTCACTATTGACATAATCACTGGAGCAGCAAGTAGACTTTTGAATCTTGCTTAAGTGCAGATAGATTTTTCGTCTTACCAGCTCTGGGATTTGAACTTGATACCATTCAGTTTTTGGGCAGACGCTCGAAACAGTAAGCTGCATGTTGCCATTGGGGTCTGTTAGATTTCAAAATGCAGACTAATTATGACGTATCTTAGGCCACAATCGTGATCGACATACTTTGTAGATAGTCGGTTTGTTTTGTTTTGCGATGTTTACCAACCTTACCTATCAACATTTCCAAACCATAAAGACCCTTTCTTTCAAATTTATTCTTCATTGTTTCTTTGGAGAAAGGGGCTGTGCTGCTTGGCATGTACTCACTGCCCTCTTCCATTTCTCCACTACTTGTGCTTAGAGGAAGCATGCAGATGCTGTGAGTTTGTTCACTTTGAAAGACAAAAGAAACATCCAACATGTTTTCATTTGCCTGTAGTAGTATCTAGCAATGGGTCTTTTTGAACTCTGAATTGCAGATGTTTTTTATATACAAACAGAACAGCAACTGGCTTAAAATGTTACCCTGAGGAATCCCTTTGTATAAAAATTCAGATTCTACTCCATCTGTTATAAAAGCCTGAGCAATGAACAAGAATTTGCTTTTTATCTGTGAGATTTTTTATAGTTAATTATGGGTGCATTAACTCCAAACAAACCAAACTCGAAACAGCCCTTTTCTTCGTTGGTTTGTAATTATTACAGTCAGGGATAGAAAACCTCATGGGCATGATCAATGTTGGTCTTAAAATTAAGTGTTGTTTTAAAAAGTGTCTTTTTCGTATTCTAAAAATTATTGTATTTTCCGGTTGCCACTTTGTTAAGTAGGCAGTACCTACATTTGCTACAAATTCTGGAACATTTGTTATTAATTCTGGGAAATATAGAAAAATGATTTGGGAGGGGATTATGGCCACATCTGTATGGTGAGTTAGCCTATACGCTTAATGATTTTGATGGAATTCTCTTTTGTCATTAAACTGTATTTGTGTATTTTCAGTCTGGAACCTGTCTGTGTTTACGGCTGTTTAATGCTGACCGAGGTCTTTTTCCATTAGTCTCCATCCTCCCAAAACTATTTAGAGTGCTAGTGGTCTCTGTTCAAGACGTCCGAACCCTCTCTTGCTGATCTACTCTTGGTCAAGGCGCCCCCCCCATCCCCCCAATATGATAAGAACACTGATAGGTTCATGTATAAAACAGCAGGAGCGCTGCTGTGTGTCCAGGCATTTAAACAGCTCTGAATCACACCTTGGCAATTCAAGATATTGGGTCTTATTTACATTACATGGACAAATTGAACACTAGAGTCACCTCATATTTCCCCGAACATCACACTGTAGCTGCAAAACGTTTCTAATGAACGTATGTATTCAAGCCCCTCAGTTTTGTTCTGTCTGAGGAGATCTTGCTGGGTTCTTGAGTCCTGTGGTGTTAATGGTCTGGGTCCCTGAGGGGAAAGATGTTACATTGACACCATGGTGTCAGTGCTACCCATCTGAGAGTTGTCCTTTGAGGGGCAGGTTAAGCACCTTCTAAAACCTTTTTTCACTTGATGTTAGATGATTCCTAAAAAGAAACTACTATATTGGTAAACATTGACTGTAATCTATGGTTTAGATTTGGGATGCACCGATACCAGTATCGGGCCGATACTGGGCTCATGTACTCGTACTCATAGAAATATGCCGATACCACGTCATGGAAACATTAAGTGAAACTCGATGGTTGTGTCGCCTCTGGCCGTATAAGTATAGAATATAGAACTCAGATTGGTAGGGCGGGAAGACGGAGATGTCAGCAATGACACAAGTAGAGTGCATGCTCTACTCTGCTAAATTGTCGAAGAGGAAAGGAAAAACACTAACACAAGCAATTTGATAAAATATCGTTAGACACAACACAGCGCAGAGTTCAAGGAATATGCTAATGCTAGCAGTGCAGAACCACAACAACAGCTAACTCCAACACTGGAGAAGCGAAGTAAAATGTCCAGAGACAACCCGCGAAAAAAATGAAAGAGCAGAGCAGTTTACTATCGCACGAGCATCAGAGCAAAGCAATGACGTCCAGTCTTGCACGTTCAGAGTATCAAACTAGCTATTGAGAAGAGTAACTTGCTGTGTCTGTGCATGCACGCGTTTGCGTTTCATATCAATGTGGCTGTCACATTGATATAAAGGTAGTCGTCGTCTGACCGATGGAAGAAGCTAACAGTCACAACTCGATTGTTACAATGGATTACCGTCATACAGGCAACTATAGATTCGGCAGCAACAATAAGATCTCCGGTTTTCGTATTTTGCCTTCAAAATAAAAGTCTGGTGAAACATACATTCCGCAACAACAATAAGACTTCAGAATTTCGTATTTTTCCTTCAAAATAAAAGCCTGTGATGGTTTGTTTTTATTGTTTATATTTTCAAAGAAAAAATATTTGTGGTAAAATATATATTCAACAAATTACTATTTAAATAAGAATATATAAGGATATTATAAGGTGGAGCACAGTGAGAAATGGTTAGACCTTAAGTAAGTTAACTTAGAGAACCACAACATGTTTATAGGGAACAAAACGTTTGTTTTTTTACTGAAAAATCCTACCTCGTACAGCTTTGAGTTCTTAGTATCGGTACTCGATATCAGCAAGTACCCAAATATAAGTACTCGTACTCAGTCTGAAAAAAAGTGGTATCGGTGCATCCCTAGTTTAGATGTCTTTCAGCAACCATTTTGAGTTAAAAATCAGTAGGAAAGCGTGAGCATTTTGTATTCATTTTGTATGTCCGAATCACCTTTAAGTAATATCAGAACTCGTAGAGTTGACTTCTGCTGATTTGGAGTGTATACTTTTCAGGATGAGCTTAGTAGCCATTGATATATTTCCTAAACCTCTGCGTGGTGTTTGTGTTAAAGCCTAATAAGGACAACTTACTCAACTCTGGAAGATTGAACGATCAGCTGTGACAAAAAACAAATCGATCATCGCAACTGACAGTGTCAGTGCTGTTGAACTAATGGCACTGTGACTGTATTTCCAGATGCATAATGTTTAAACTGGAACAGACTTCAGCAGCTACGTGTGTTTAGACGCATGAACCAAAGTCCCTTCCGAGTTTTACAATCGAGCTGTTTGTCAATACACGCTTCTCAGCGTGCCAGAACAAAGTGTTGACCAAAGAATAAGTTGTGACAAGAATTAGTGTCAACACTGACATCAACACGTGGATGTGAGATAACTTTCTAATGATAATCATCGCCATTCTTTCCCTCTTTCTTTCTGCAGCCTTTTGCCCCGGCACAATGCCGAGTGATTCGTCCAGCAGCTCAGTGGGGCTGGCCCTCTGAGGACAACAGACAAATTATAGAGCTGGATGAAGTCGTAGGTCATCAGGTTGCGCCCCGCCAACCTGCGTCACAGCCATCCTCCTCTTCGTCTAGACACGCCCTCGCCGACAGCCCTTCGCATTCCTTGTTGCAGTACAGAGACCCGTCACGCTACAGAGATCATGCTGTAGTACGGCCATTCAGCCGCACCCCACCTCCAACTTCTACATCCACACACACCTCCACCCCAACACAGCCAAGACCATCCACCT